>JADKYC010000086.1:0-160376 GCA_019843955.1 Xylaria sp. 218_066 | reverse complement strand
AAAACCCAAAAAAAAAAAAAAAAAAAAAAAAAAACTTATATATAAATAAAAAATATATATATATAAAAAAAGTATTTTAGTTATTTGTTATATAGCTTAACAACTATATTTATATATTTAATTATATTTATACGCTTATTTTATAATTGTTTATATGCTTAAATATAAATATTTTAATACTAATACTTAATTAGAAAATTCGAAAATTAAAATAATTAAACGTATTATTATATATAAAAAGCTTAAAAATAAAAATATAAACTAGCATACTTTTAAACAAATAAAGCGTAGCATATATATAAGCACTCCGATTAAATATATCTACAAAAGTAAGGCTACAAGTAGATAAGCTAGTTATTAACAGCTTAAAAAAATAAATAGCAATAAAAAACAATGCTGTTATTAATTTTTTAGCAATAATAGTATATAAAGGTATAAGTTTATAATAGAACTATAATTATTTTCTTTATTAAAGCTATTTAATAAAAATAAGGAGTATTATAAATAAAAAGGCATTTAACTTTACAGCTTTATAATATAAGCCGTATAGCTAGAAAATATATAATAAAACGCTTACTATATTAAATTACAAGCTTACTTATATATAAGCTTGCTAAACTAATTAGTACGCGTATATATTAGCGAACGTACGAAATAGCTTTAAACGCTCCGAAAAAGCGATCCGAAGTTATTTTAGGAGCGTTTATATATATATAAAATAGAGATTTAGATTTACGAAATAAAAATAGAAAAAACAAAGCAATAGATTATTTAAACAGCCCTAGCAAGCTTATTTATAAAAGCACTAGTTTAATTCCATTCCGATAATTTAATTGACACGCAACTCCGCGAGAATTAATTTTATAATAACTTTCCTGCTTTTATTTAATATTTTTAAATTATCCGATATTTTAAATTTCGTAATAGTTATTGTTTATAAACTTATTAAAGAATTATAGTTTATATTTAAAAGTAAAAAATGGTCTGCTAAGCAGTAGGGCTAGGTATTTATTAAAAAATTCCTTATTATTAAATAAAGAATTTTATAAATATTAATTTTGGACCGAGACCTTAAGTTTTTTTTAGCATTTTAGTTTGCTATTTAGTATAAACTTAGCATAAAGTTATTTTATATAGCTATATATTATTTATAGGCTAATAAATAATTTAAGATTGTTGTTTAAATAAGCTAGTTTATTTTGCGGCATTATATATATATATTAAATAATTTATATATGTAGCTTTAAGCATTTTTGCAGCTATAGTTTAAATATAATAATATAAAGTATACTATAACAAAGAAATCTTTTAATAAACTAGCATAAGGATTTACTCCGGCAGGAATAATTAACATATTTATATATCTAACTACAAACAAAGCTTAAAAATTAATATTACTTTCTGCGGTTTAAATAAAAATAGTAGACGTTATTATATTAGCTTTAATAACTATAAAAAAATATTATAACTAATAATGTTAGCTTAAATTTTTCCGTATTAGCGATTATATTTTGCTTTATTTGTATAAAAGTTATAATATTTTTTTTACTATAATAATTAAATAAAAAATATTATAATGTTACGTTAGTTTTTTTAAAGTAATAAAACATATTAGCATTTTTACTTATAAACTTAACCTTAGCTAATATAACGTAAAAATTTACAATATAATTTTAATAAATTATTTAAAGCTAGCTATTTTCGATAAATATAGCTATATATTCTTGCTAATAGGACTAATATGTTTTATAAATTATTTACGTAAACGTATTATTGCTATTAAGAAAACCTATAGTTAAAAGCAATATTTAATTAAATACGAGAAAATTAGGCACGAATATAATGAATAGCTTATAAAAGAACAATTGGGTGTAGATTTATAACTTATTAATAAATTTAAAAGTTTAGGAATAAGTAAATAAGTAATTCGTAATAATTAGCTTTAAGATTAGCTTAGATATACGTTATAGCTACAGGACGTAGCATTTTTTTTTTTTTTTTGCGGGTAGATTGTTATATAACCTATATATATTAGGGCTATACTATAAATAGCCGGTATATAGTTAGCTACAGTGTAGAGTCTCTATTACATCTATAACTCAATACAGATATACCCATCATATGGATGATCCATCACAAACGGGTAACAACCGTTAGAGTTGGTGATCGCGTGGACTCGTACATACATGCTGTTTTATCGTGCCCATACAGTACCTATGCTACTGTAGGTGTGGTAGCTGAGGGGAGAGGGGAGGGGAGGTACTACTGATAGGTAGTCGTAGTACCTGTGCTAATAGTAGGTACATACTGGTATACTGGTATACTGGTATACTGGTAATGGATGGGTTGGGATGGACGGGATGGCGCCTCATTTGCGGTTCACTTCCTTTCTTGTTCCGCCTCCCCCAATTCCCTCGGCCTATCTAAAGGGAAAACTCCCTCTTCTTTTTAGTCCAGGTGCCCTCCAAAACAGTTGTTATTCTTGCTTGACCTCTCTTGTCTCTGCTTTTCCCACCGTTTTTCCTCTTTCCTATGCCTCCTGACTTTGACTTTGACTTTGGGATGTAACAACAGTTCGCATTGGCCAGGTGTGGGAGATCGTATAGGCTCTGTCGCTGACTGCATGGCCCCCGGCTATTGTTGCTCGACATCGCCAGCATGATTCCCATTGCTTTTTCCCGCCCGGCGCTGGTCGCTAATCATGGCCCTCCCCGCGCGACACAGCAGCTAACGCGCAAAGCCATCTCGCGTCTCCTAGGTAATTAATTCCCCTGGGCATGTATGCTGCTCCTTCGCCGTCATTGGTGCTAAGACGACGTCATTTGTAGATTTGACGCCTCGCACTCCTGCTACTGCTAGCAGCATTCGTCGGCAATGGAACAGTAGCTATGCGAAGCAGCCAATCGTGCTGCCTGCAACTCCAAAACAGCGCTTTGTTGCCAACCCGACTCCTGCAGCTAGGACAATTCCAATCACCTCGTACTCGACTGTTGTTGAACCCCCATCGGTATCCTATGCCAACCTCACCGTCGGTATTCCACGTGAAACATTCGCCAACGAACGCCGAGTGGCTATTTCACCTCAAAATGTAGCTCTTCTGAAGAAGAAGGGCTTTGGCAAAGTCATCGTAGAACGAGGTGCCGGTGTCGAGGCGGACTTCCTTGACGAGGCATACGAGAAGGCGGGCGCAACCATTGTTGAACCTGGTGCTGTCTGGGGTGCTGCGGACATCGTACTGAAAGTTCGTGGCCCAAACTTGGCAGAGATCGACCGCCTGAAAGAGGGTGCAACTCTCATCTCGTTCCTGCAGCCCGCCCAGAACAAGGATATTGTCGAACGCCTTGCAGCACGCAAGGTAACCGCATTCGCTATGGATATGGTTCCACGCATCTCACGTGCTCAAGTCTTTGACGCTCTGAGTTCCATGGCCAACATCGCTGGCTATAAAGCCGTACTCGAGGCATCAAACAATTTCGGTCGCTTTCTAACAGGTCAGGTTACAGCAGCAGGGAAAATTCCACCATGTAAGGTCTTAGTGATTGGTGCCGGCGTCGCTGGCCTAAGCGCTATCGCTACCGCCAGGAGGATGGGTGCTATTGTGCGTGGCTTTGATACCCGGCCCGCTGCTCGTGAACAAGTCCAGTCTCTCGGTGCTGAATTCATTGAGGTTGAAATCGAGGAAGATGGTTCCGGAGCAGGCGGTTACGCCAAGGAAATGTCTCCCGAGTTCATTGCAGCTGAAATGAAACTATTCAAGGAGCAAGCCCAGGATGTCGATATTATCATCACCACCGCTTTGATTCCCGGCCGTCCCGCACCAAAACTGATCACTCAAGAAATGCTAAATGTCATGAAACCCGGTTCAGTTGTTGTGGATCTAGCAGCTGAAGCAGGCGGCAATTGCGAGAAGACACAAGCTGGAAAACTGGTCACGTACAATGATGTGAAAATTATTGGTAAGGAATATATGCTATACGAAATGGCCTATTACTTATGACACCGCAGGCTACACGGATTTACCCTCGAGGCTGCCTACCCAATCCTCAACGCTGTACTCGAACAATATCGTGAAGTTGCTGTTGTCGATGGCACCTAAGGACAAGTCCTTTGGGGTCGACCTAAGCGATGAGGTAGTCCGAGGGTCTATTGTGACCCTGAATGGCGATATCTTGCCTCCCGCGCCTCGTCCTGCTCCGCCGCCTGCTCCTGCGCCCAAAGCCGCGCCCAAACCCGAGGAAGCGGTAGTCGCCCTGACACCTTTCCAGAAGACGACGCGCGAGGTTGCAGGTGTTACCGCTGGAATGGGAACTGCCGTCGCTCTTGGGAAACTGACTGGTCCGCTCTTTATGGGGAATGCTTTCACTTTCGCGCTCGCCTCTCTCATCGGATACCGTGTCGTTTGGGGCGTCACCCCCGCTCTTCACTCGCCATTGATGAGTGTCACTAATGCTATATCTGGTACGTATGGCCCATCCGATACCTTGTTAAATCTAACAGAATATAGGAATGGTTGGTATTGGTGGCTTCTTTGTCATGGGAGGAGGCTATCTTCCGGGAACCATTCCTCAAGCCCTTGGCGCCGCATCTGTCCTTCTGGCCTTCGTTAACGTCTCTGGTGGATTTGTCATTACGAAGAGAATGCTTGACATGTTCAAGAGTAGGTATCATTTATCAGGTTCCTAAACCCAATGCTGATATAAGTCTTAGGACCGACTGACCCTCCCGAGTACCCTTGGATGTGGGCTCTACCCGGTGTCCTCTTTGGTGGCGGCTTCCTTGCAGCTGCTTCAACAGGCGCCGCAGGGCTTGTGCAAGCCGGTTATTTAGTGAGCTCCATACTATGCATCAGCTCCCTCTCTGGTCTGGCCGCTCAGTCCACGGCCCGAATGGGTAACCTGCTCGGTATTCTTGGTGTAGGTTCGGGTGTACTGGCCTCACTGCTAGCCGTTGGCTTTAGCCCTGAGGTACTCACCCAATTCGGAGCTCTTGCTACGATTGGTAGTATCCTCGGATTTGTCATTGGAAAACGAATTACTCCTACGGATCTGCCTCAAACAGTTGCTGCGCTTCACTCGGTTGTTGGTCTAGCAGCAGTCTTGACAAGTATCGGCAGTGTCATGGGTAGTCTCGACCACATCAGCACTCTACATCTAGTGACAGCCTACATGGGCGTACTAATAGGCGGTATTACTTTCACTGGGTCCATCGTAGCCTTCATGAAGCTAGCTGGAAAGATGTCATCGAAGCCCCTTATCTTCCGAGGAAGACATGCACTCAACTCCGGCATGCTTGCCACAAACGTTGCGACCATGGGTGCTTTTGTCACTATGGCACCTGGATCACCCATGATCGCTGCTTGTGCGCTAGGAGCCAACACGATTCTCTCTTTCGCTAAGGGGTACACTACAACAGCCGCCATAGGTGGAGCCGATATGCCCGTTGTCATTACCGTTCTCAACGCATACAGCGGTTTCGCCCTTGTCGCTGAAGGGTTCATGCTAGAAAACCCGTTACTAACGTCGGTTGGCGCCCTCATTGGCGTTTCCGGATCCATCCTTTCTTACATCATGTGCGTTGCAATGAACCGGTCCCTCACAAACGTCTTGTTTGGTGGTATATCGGCGCCCGCGACGACAGACTATAAGGTGGAGGGCAGCGTTGTACAGACCAACGTCGACGAGACGGCAGAAGCGCTTGTGAATGCCGAGAACGTGATCATCGTTGTGGGATACGGTATGGCTGTGGCCAAAGCACAGTATGCCATTAGTGAAATTACCAAGACGTTACGATCAAAGGGGATCAACGTACGCTTCGCTATTCACCCGGTTGCTGGTCGTATGCCGGGACAATGCAACGTGCTTCTTGCGGAAGCGAGTGTCCCCTATGATATTGTGCTGGAAATGGACGAAATCAACGACGACTTTGGTGATACGGATGTTACGCTAGTTATTGGCGCAAACGATACCGTGAATCCCATAGCTCTTGAACCCGGTAGCCCTATTGCCGGCATGCCTGTGCTGCACGCATGGAAGAGCAAGCAAGTTATTGTCATGAAGAGAGGCATGGCCTCTGGTTACGGTGAGATACCCCTGCCCTGCTGACAATGATGGGACGTGTGCTGACGGAATTCTCTCTTTAGCTGATGTTCCAAATCCCATGTTCTACATGCCTGGAACGAAGATGCTTTTCGGTGATGCTAAAGTTACTTGTGATGGTTAGTACCCCCTTCACCATACAGGGAAGTCGATGATAAAGGCTAACGGTTTTCACCACAGCTATCAAATCTGCAGTCGAGTCTCGCACTTCATAGATCTCTAGACTAGAATATGCTTTGTATCCTGCATCGTTCACTTGCGATTTAGAGCATTTCCATTCTAGAGGCACCATACAGTTGTTCAATCTGCATCTTAGATCTTCATTCTGGGTCGATATCGGCTTGAATCATCTCGCTCTATTTTCGATCCTTAGACAGTTCCAGCTTATTCTGCTGTATTTATGGATCTCGTTGTTGAGTGGGGTTCCTAGGCCCTGTGTTTGAAGTCTAGGATGGCGTGTTGTACATCGGGTGCGATATGGTCTACGTGTTTACTATTTTTTACAGCTAAAACGAAATGAATGAGACGTATAATATCTAATCATTATTGTGATTGTGCTTCATTATCCCACAAGCGTTGGTGACATGCTAGACCACTTTCCAGAACAGAACAGACAGGCTTGTGATTCGTATCTCTTCTCGTACTTTCAAAAGACGTATAGAGAACTATAGTAGCCAGAATACATCGTGATATTATTGTGTATGACTCAAAGATGATCAAGTTCCTATAACCTATGCGCCTTTCCCCCATCCATATTACCCAATCGCCTTTCGATCCATATTCCCGTATTATTTTACAAGCATTAACTCTGTCAAGGTCCGCGAGCCCTCATTATCCCTCATCGCGGGCACGGTTACTATCAGCATTTATTACAAGCCCAAGCTAGAAACGACTGGGATATTGGAACCCTTGTTGTTGTTGTTGTCTTGTTTGTTCTCGTCGCTCTTCTTCCCGCGCGGATCGACGGCCTTCATGGCCGAAGAACCCAAGTCGCCGACGGGCTGCAGGGCCCCGCCCTGGCCCAGCTGGCTCGCGGCGAGGTCGTTCGTCTTGTCTTGGAGCGCGTCGACTTGGGCTACGCCTGTTACTTTGGTCCTGTCGAGGCCGTCTGTTGGGTGTCAGTACGGCGAGATAGGATGTGTAGAGGGGAAGGGATGGGATGACGCACCTCGGGCGACGTAGCTTGTTCTGTTGTCCTTGGTGAAGTACTTTAGAAATGTATCCTCGATCCATGGCATCCAGGCGTCGTATTGCTCGTTGTATTTCTCCTTGGCCCATTCCATTGTTGTCTGCTTCTTCTGCTCGTTCTCGTTAGGTGGTGTGTTGGCCATTGCTGGGTTTCGTGTCAGTAGGTTGGTTCGAGTGATTTGGAGGGTTTGGGTTTTCTAGAGTCTGACTATCATGTATATACACTTACTGAAGTTATTTTAGGGATTTGTTAGATATGCTTCGTAAGTTGTATTCTGCAGTCAGAGAGTCGATGTCAATACAAAGTGATGAATTGGTTTCTTATGAAATCACGTAGGAAAAAACGGATAGTTATTCAGCCCCGAGATTCTTGGGTCTTAATGTGCCTATTGTACTACCTCTGATATCTAGAGCTACCTACCTATGATCTCACACCCCGAAATTAGTCAGTCAGCAGGTTTTCTCCCGCTGCTAGCTACCTAAGCTACGTGTGCAGGTGGTGCGTAGTTGTTGTGTAACTAGAGCCGGCGTGTGGCGCCCCAACCCAGTACGTCATTAAGTGGCGCCAAGTCTTCTCCTCATTGGCCCGATTATTCATACATGTGCCAAACAGGGAATCCCATTCTTGGAAAGGTGCCTCTAGCCACACGCCATCCAACAAACTACAGAATATACTAATTGTGTCATCTGAACATACAAAAACATGAGTGCCTTTTAGAGAGGAGCCACTGCTTAGAACATTGTTGCAATTGCTATGAAACTCCAATAATTGGCATTAGCAGTACGGGGACACGGGGACACTGAACCACGACGAGGTTGCCCAGTATAAGATCGTTTCTCGTTTCTTTCATTAATAGGATTCGAATTATTGGACTCACGGCTGGTTTAATAGCAGCAGGGCATGGCGTCGTAAGATTTTGGGTGTCTGCGAACGTGGCAGTTGATCTATCGAGACTTGCGGTATTTATTTCGTAGCCACTTGTTCTCAAGTCGGTTTTCCCGCCTTATCTTATGTCTACTCTGAAGGAGCAGAGGTAATCCCAACTACCAAATCCAGGGCAATATCAAACACCCGGTACGAACGCCGCCGCCGCCGCCTCCATCTTGAACATACCCCATATTCATTTTCTCTACACACCCTAGGTCCGCACGCAGAAGGACAGATATGGGGTTAGTTAAATAACCTTGATGTGCCCTCTACAGCATTGGTCTCTCGGTGCACCGATCGAAAATGTCCCTCGGTCAGGTTCCTGCCCAAATTATTGATGACAACCCCGAACACGCTCGCGGATTCACGCCTCAATCATGCTCTGACGACAACATATCACCTATCTAGGAGCCGTATTCGAGCCGCCATGATCAAATTAACAACCTTTTATGCAGACGTATTTTACTCTTTGGATTTCAATCAATGTGAGACCGTGGACTGGATTATGGACCGAGTTGGTGATGATACCTAATTCTCTCATTTGGGACTACCAATTTATCGCAACGAATAACATCTACTCGACCTAACATGCAAGTGATCATTGACAAGTACAGTTTGACATTTTGACCTACATGCCGGCGTACTGTTTTCGGCCCTTCGATTCCACTACCGCGTGGTGAGCATTATTAAAGGACGGGACCGCTAGAATCAATGACTACCTATTCCCTCGCTCCGGATAATATCAATGTCGTGATTATAATTCAAACCGTATGGCGACCGAGTACCTTCACTCTAACACCCTCAGATCTTAAACTTGGGTGATAATCGTACCGAAACTCGACATCATCTACGGTTGTTTCATACAAGACCATGTCCCAGCGAGCTACGGTTGTAAGTAGGACCGCCATCTCAGCGTTCGCGAGATGTTTGCCAATGCAGGCTCGCGGGCCGCGCATGAAGCTCAACATACACCTGCGGCGCCGAGCAAGCACAGTCTGATCAGTCGTCAACCATCTCTCTGGTCGGAAGTCCCATGGCTCTGGAAATATGTTTGTATTCATATGAATTAACAGCGTGGAGCTGCTGAGCGAGGTACCTGGGGGGAAGCTGTATGTGCACGAGGTTCCATCTTTGTGTATTTGCTTATAGGCGATAGTTTCATTTGGGCACACCCGTGGATTGCGCCCAGTCAAACCAAATGTGAGGCAGTGAGCCTCTTGAATAATAGCAGATAGATAAGGAAGTTTTTCGGTTCGGGATGTTGTAGTAACTTGTCGATCCGCGGCCAACTCAGCCCGAAGCTTTTCCATGGCGTCTGATCGTGCTAGAAGATGATAGTGGGCGATGATGATTAGCGAAAGCATTGGCGAATAGGTTCCTGCCATTGTCATAAGAGTGGCCTTATTTTCTAGTTGCTGAGGTGGTTTTTCTGATGCCGGCAGGTCTGGTCGCCGACGATGACGACTTCATCAAATTGATCCCGTACTGAACCAATGATGTACCCAACATCAAGCGAAGATGGGAAAACACCAGCTCTGTGAGTGGCTGAATGGCTTGCCCACCCAAAGATTTTTATGGCTTATGCTAATTTGGATTTTACTGTCGTTTGTTTGTCCATCGAGCTGGTCTAGCTGTTGATGACTGGCTCATGCTAATCGCCCTCGTCTTGACAATTGGTATGGGCGTCATGTTAATCATCGGTATGTCTTGGTCCGTTTCGTCTATATTGATTTACGGCATTAAAGGCCGGCGATAACAAAGGAGCTGCACTTCACGGCTTGGCTCAACCAACGGCACAGGGCTGGGCACCAGGGGATTATTTCTGGATCACTGATAATTCCGAGATCCTCACCGAGAAGGTAAATCTCCCTATATTCCTGCATTGCTGTGTTCTTCCTTTTGTTTCGCCCAAGATGCCGGATGATAACCAGAATTTATTTCATGTCAGATTTTCTAGGCCTTCGTCTTAACACAAGACATAGCATTTGGCCTATTGAAACTATCGATTCTTTATTTCTACAGACGTATCTTTCACATCACCACTTTCAGGATACTGAGTTTGATACTAATTGTCCTGGTCTCAATCTGGTCCATCGGGTTTTTCTTCGCTTACGTTCCGTTGTGGAACCAACTTCTAGGCTCTTCTTGAGTATCTTATCGAGTATTGTTACAATAGTCAACCCATGTTTTGTGCTTCAACAATCTCGGATGTAACTACAGATCTACTGATCTTAAGTCTACCTCTGTTTTGGGTAAGCTGCATAAATGCCACTGCCTGGCGTTTCGCTTTCACACCACCACTGGTAACCTTTCATGTTAGGTGTAGAGATTGAACATGACTCTAAGTAGCCGCCTTGCGTTATCCGGTGTCTTCCTTCTCGGTGCGATGTAAGGCCAAGACCCGCTAAGTCCCTTGACATGAACTAATACCCTCCTAGAGTGACCAGTGCTGGGATTGTTCGAGCCGTTATCTTTATCCAACAAACTACCAGTAAGTATAAATCATGCACCTATAGCCCGGACTTCAGTAACTCATCTATTGAGATCATGTCAGCAATGCTGACGGCATCGGGCTCTTAACAACATTGATGTTCCGGTCTATGGGCATTGCAGTTCTTGCTGGTAATCTTCCCACTATCTGGCCACTTATGGGCCGCTTTTCTTTAGAGAGTATGTTGCGGACAATTCGAAATGTTGTGTCTTCGAGTAGGGATTCATTAAAAAGCAACATTCGAGCCGAGGAGGCTTCGAAAGACTCAAGTGAAGCCGGTCCCTACACACAAGGTACCAGGTCTTTGGAAGGATAACCTTACGATAATGTATCTCTAGAGAGGCTGAGGAACTAAATCACTGCGTTACCTGTCTACCCATAAAACAAAGGACCTATTAGCCACTACGTTGATTATGAAAGCACGTGAGAGGCACTGCTAATGTAAACCAAAAAACCGTGGTTTACTTTTTTAGCTCTGTTAGTTTTACTATCTTAATCAAAAGGCCTTCTTTCGATTTCAATTGATATTGAACATGCCTTCTCCACCCCTATTGAGGTCGGGGCTGGGCCTTTTCGATATTGTTGTTTTAAGACGGGAATAATTCCAAATGCTACCCGCATATCAGAGATAGCAAGCCATTCTCGCGATACGCCACGTACTAGCTTGCTAACCTAATCCAAATTACTCTTTTTTTTTTTGGCTGATAGATCGGGGCTGTGTTCGTAGTTGACTAGTTTATGGGTCTCATTTGATCTGCTCTGATCACTCCGAGCCTCTCGCGATGCAGTACTCTCTTCGTTAGCGAGGCGGGCAACCATCAGCGCCTATCGGAATAATTGAGTCTGAAGAGACAATATCACTCGAAGCACCCTAGTCAAAACGACCTCTGCACGGATCGAATAGACGGCGAAGCTTCTCCTACGGCGACATTCTTTATACTCTTTTGGAAACCTCCTTGATTGCCGTTAATACTTGTGTAATTGAATTCCTGGTTGTAGCTTGGTGACACGCGAGACAACCAGAGACGTCGCCGCATCCTCAACCATTACTTCGATATGACTACTATCTTCTGTTCCGTATTTATAAGAACCGTTATAACCACTCAAGCAGCAAGTATTGTCTCAAGGCTTGCTACCTCAGCGATTAAGCCAAGTGCTTACAGAGTTAGGCTCAGAAAAGCGCCTATAAATCACTTATGATATTCCAAGATCCAAAGATTGAATCAAACTCGGTTAAAGATACCAATCCCAGTCTTTGGGCATTTTTACTCATGCTTTTCCCAGGGATCAGAGCTGCATTGGGAACTTACAAGCAGCCGATGTCTTTGAAACCTGTTTGTTCCCAGCCAATTGTAAACTTCAACACCCATAGAGATGGGGCATAATCATTTGTGTATTATTGTCTCCCCTGAAACAATGAACATATATTTACAATTACAGTTGGGGACTAACTAGTCCACGAGAGTATTCAAATATTCGCGCAATAAGAGTCTTCACGCCTCTGCTACACATGCGAGATCCCGGTGGTCTATTATAGTCTCTGACAGCTTCGAAAGTGTTGAAGGTAGTACTTGGTAATCCCGTTGAATTATCTAGAAGTCTAAGTTCTGATAGCTACTACCGCAGGCTAATAGAGCTTAATGTATATATCTTTCTACTGCGGGTGGGTCGGTAAATATTCTAGCCTGACTTAAACAGAAAGACTGCTTTGGATTAAAGAAGTGTTTTATTGTTATCTGGTCGCTACCACATTGTGCATAATGCATCGCCTTGTCTAGTCCCGCTTCTTCACTTTGCCTTCATTGCTATAATCACCTTCAAGAGCAATACCCAAAGGATTGTCAAGAACACCGGCGCTCAAAAGAGAGGAAAGCATTTTACGAAATTTCGAGTCAAAAGCACATACTAGCGAGACGAAAGTCAATCCCACTTGGAATAGACAAAGAATAAGAGGGGAAAATAACTCGCTCCCAGGAATCAGGCGGCCAGACCGAAGCATGAACATTGGTGAAATGATTTAAAAATTGATTGGACCAACTTCTGGCGGCTGACAAACATCGTACCTAAAAGTTACAAAGGCGAGGAGACAGGGGACTACATGTTGTAAAAAGTTGACTTCGCGGACTGTTATGGGCACTGGAACGGATGACGTCTTTCAAAAGGAACAATAGATATCGCTCACATTTGATACGGCCGACGAATTTTGTAGGCCAGCACCCTGGAAGCTTTCGGTCCGTCAAGGTGAGTCACCAAAATGGATTCGGTCCGCGCGATTTCAAGCACAGAATTCGCATGAGACACTGCTACTCATTATGCTTTTATGGATTTGCGAGCACACTCCGGAGAACATCTCCCTTGGTTAGGATAGATGTTACGGGCTAGAACAGGGTTATGGGTCACTTTATAGAGCACGATACATCGGGCGTGACCCAGAGCAGCTTCTTCATATGTGAAGGTACTAGATACGCTGAGTGAGAAGGGAGCAGAAGATGGATAGCCGTCAGGCGCACAATAGATATTACGAAAGCTTGCTGTCAAGGATGTACGTCGAGCTTCGAGTGACTCAGCTCAAGGTACATTAGTCTAAGGGAAGCGAAGCTCGAGTTACGTGAGCTCTATTTGCGTGAGTGTAATCGCAAGACTTCAAAAGTGGCGAAAGCTTGAGGATAACGAAGCGGCCCTCGTTTACAAAATTATTACTTCACTCGGAAGACAATCGGGTTAAATCTAATAGAATCTCTATATCATCATTGGCAGGAGGAAGCTGCCCGCTGTCTGTCCCAGCCACTCACTATTGGAGCTGAACATCATGCGTCCCTCAAACTGTTCGTGGACCAGGGAGCTCCGAGAATAAGCGAAACAGTATGGCGACGTTGCTTGCTGAACCGGAAGACTCCTGGTACTAGTTGAGCCACGTGAGTCCCATCTGCTCCGATGGTAAACAGATCTGCATAGATCCGGGGGTCTTTTAGGGGCTCGCCTGGGCGACCACGTTGTCGACTCCATCCATACGCAGGAGAATGATCGCATTTTATGTAAGTAAACTAAAACGTCCGTATCCCTCGGATTTTAGGACAGGCCGGGCCAATACTCAGGGCAGAATCAGGGTCTTGTCCTACCACACGTCACACCGCATGCGGCGCCAGCAGATCAATGTAGATCCCATCTCAGCATCATGCAAGCCCGCCGAGCCCGGCGTCGAGCCCGCCTTTGGGTGGCGGGCGGAGCTCTATACTATTTCGCCCTCCCATCCCCGTGCCTCACAGTCCAAATGGAGCGTTGGCAAGCACCAATGGCGCAAAGCCCCGGCGTTATTCTTACATAACGACTGCATTATGCAGTCTAACTATTGCTACTTCGGCGAAACACTTAACAACACTGGTGAAAGAATCTGCGTTTTTGGTCCGCCATGATTGTCAGTTGGCACCGTCAGCAGAGTGATCAGACCGGGAAGTCTTATTCTTGCTGACAATATACTACAAAGGCAAATAGTCGGTGAGTCGGTGTATCGGAATGGGTGGCAAAGACTCTCTATCGAGCCAACGTCACCTCACCATCAGGTACAGCTGTAGCGTTGCATTTTATACAATTTTTCCCTCCCTTCTGATCACTTTCGGTAGTTGCTAGGGGCAATTCCCCGAACCCACACCATCAATTATTCGTGTTCGGCACCAGGTCGATGTGAGCAGTCTAATGTTAGGTCCGTAATCGTCCTGCTGCTGTCGTAAGACTTATACTATGTAAACAATAATCTGAATCCTGATGTGCGTTGGAGCTGTTTCCGGACCCCTTTTATGGCTTCTCTGTTGGGGTTGATCAATCCTTGCCGTCCTTATTTATATACGCTGTCAGAACCATCGTAAGGCTCCGCAAGCATCAATGACTGCAGGGTGCGCCGTGCAGACCTGGATCAGACACGTTTTTTTTTGGTATGTCTGCAGGGGAACCACTCCGTATGGTATAGTACAGTTCGTTTACTCAAATTATCTACTGTATATCAGTCAATATTAAGAACGCAAACGAATTTCTAGAACGCAGGGTCCAAACGAGAATAGGGTAGTTATAGCAGATCAGGTGGGCTCAAGCTAAGTACCTTACACAATAGCGTTTTAATTGGTTATTCCGATGGGGTGTATAGACCAGGGTACTCGACAGCACACGCATTCGAGAATTCAGGGGAAACAGAACCGTTGTGGCGTCAACGGCTACGGTATGTACAACACCGCCCATAGGTATTTAAGAGGAACCACAATTGAGTAACCTAATTAACTATGGACACTGCTACGGAGAAGCTGTACAGTTAGTTCCGAGGTGCAATGATTGATTTGCGGTGTGCAAACATTGACATCCGGTCGCATAGCATGTCAATTGAGATAGTCTAGCCTAGAGTAGTCTAGATGAATTTCCTGACTCGTTTTCGATATTGATTACGGGCTAAAAGGAGATTTTACCATAGGTAACAGAATGGGATTTAAAATCCTGCCTCGCAGAGAGTTAAGGGTGTTACTTAGGGGCGGCCCGCTGTACTAACTGTACTGAACAAAATATCGAGACGGCGCTGTATTCTGTATATGCGTCTTGGCCGGCCACCGAAGCACTGCATGATGCAAGGCACGTTAAACACGTTCATTTCTTAAGCCTGTCTTTGGATGCGTAAGGCTTGGTCGTGATCGCCGCTGCAGTAATGTAACAACAGAATGATCTCGATATGACGGCAAAACGTCAAGTGGACAAACTAAACGTTGCTGCTAGCGAGATATAAGGAAGACCTAAGTCGTGGTGGTCGTGGCACTTTGCAGCGTTTGGGGAGAAAACTTTACAACAAATTACTAACACACCTGCTTTGATGTGTCCAAGTTAGGGGGCTAATTATTTGGCGAAGTAGGTAAGCATCATCTTGCCACCGATACGCCGGTCACGGAAGCGATCGCCAATGCTTTAGAAGTAAGTTGATCGTAACCACACCACACTACTCTTGCTACTTGACTACGGTACTACTTGATTCGAGCCATTTAGCTCGGTATTCCATTCTAACTAGTGTAGGCAAGTGATCTTATGAGTGTGAATGGATTACTAACCGACTCGGGAGCCGTTTGCCGGTGCATGGGTTTCAAGTTTCAGATCTTTATTTAGTGTTCACTAATTACTTTACTTCAAACATACCGTATCAATGAATCAAAACTGGCTGTTAACAATTCGAAGACCTCGTGGGGTTCTAGTACGACTTGGCATTGTTCTTTTGTCGTCTCTTGTAGGTTAGGTAAGTCTTAGCGCTGTCCTTACTTGATCGCCTCGATGTATTATAGGAGGGGATCTATATCTCCTGCATGTATGTATGAATCGGTGGTTGATCTTCAGCCTACAGCCTACAACCTTAATACCAGGTCACATATATCATGAATGTAGGAATTTGAGGATGGACCTAACGCAGTATTCTCGTGCCCATTCGCCATGAGTCTTTTGAGTGGCAGAAGCCGTGAAGTATGTCACATACTGGAAACATCGCACCTGGCCGCACCTTTTCCTACACCGCAGTCTCTCCTGGTAAGACATACATCATCCGACCCATGACTAGCCTGTGCAAATCTGAATAACGGCGCTCAAATGCGAATAACCGGTGAAGAGCACTCGTTTATAAACTACCAATTCCAACTGCCTGGGCAATTCACTTGCATGTCCAGTTCTCCTTCCGGCCATCCCCATGGCGACGCTAGGTAACTGTAGTGGCGTCAGCCACTTCTCATGCCTCGGAAGTACTGTAGTGACGATGTAAACGCAGGCTGCTTGTACCTCCCTACTTTACTTATTTATAGGACTCTACGATAGGCAAGCGGTCAAGTGCAAATACCCAGTTATCGATACATCAAATCTTAGAAACACGCCACTACTTGCTTTTCCCGTGTCAAGATAATCGGCTCCAAATAGAGCAACCAGTTAGTTATTCTCGCGAGATCAATAACGTATCTAGATCTAGAATAGTTTTTGGTCTAGACACACTACTGTGTATAGTGTAGTGCACTTATGGTGACATTGGCTGCGTAGAGATTGGACCATCCGCCACTGGATGCGGGAACCTTGATCCCGGCCCTGCTCTGCGCATCTCTTTCCCCTTTTCCTTTGCTAGGGACCACCTTTACTGCGCGAGACCCGTACAGTCCCGTACAGTCCCATACAGTAGAAATAGTGTAGAAATAAGTGTAGAGCGAAGTACCCTATGTTTCAGAAGCAGAAATCCCTCGTTTGGAGCTGTCATTGATAATTAAGGTTCTACTGCAGTGATGGCGGTCAGCCCTTAGTGTCAGGGATTATAGATCTTGGAACTTCTAGAACACAGCACGGTAACACCTTTATCCCTAGTATGCGCATATACGTCACGCGGGCTGACGGATGGACGAGAATTAGACTTTAATACAAGTTTTTATGATTACAATAGTATATACACTCATGGCATATATACACTACACTGCACACCGGCAACCAGCGAAACCGGCGTGTGCGTATGCTCCATCTCCTTTGCCTCTCCGAAATAAGTGCACCAGGTTGGTTTATCTTCGAATAATAATATAAAAACAGAGCAAGCACGGCTGATATGAGGTCGCACTGCGTAGATTCAAAACAAATGGTCACACTTCCATCTCCATTGCTTTTGGATAGAAAGGACTTGGGGTGACATTCTATCAATTTCGAAGGAATGGCCGCATTACCTGCGACCTACTGTACTCCATGGTTGGACTGGCGGTGGTTCTCCCATCATCCCTCCCTTTTACTGCTTATTATTTTCCTACTGCCTAACATATTAGCACACTCAGTCGTTTGACCACCTACAGGCTATAGTCACACGCATTCTCATCTCACGATCACCCGTTTTTATGGTATTGGCACGACACTACTGCAGGCTATGTGTCAAGGAAGTACATAGTAGCATATTTGCTTTGGGAGAAGCTATTGGGCCTAATATCTATAGACCAATTTACTATCTACGTTAGTATACCGAGTTTTAATACAAAAACTAAAAACTATACATACGAGGTGAGGATGATAATTCCAAGTACCGTACACTCATTACCTACATACTGTACTTACTTATTACACTACATACCAGAAAGGCTAGATGTTTTCCAGTAGTAGTTCTCAGCTCGTTGGGGTACATTTCGGTCTTCCCCCCGCCTCCCGAATGGCAAGCATCGCCTTGATAGCCTCGAGGAACATCGATGCTATCTAGCCTGCCAAAATTTGTTTTTTTAATTACGACTGTCGAATTCTGAAGCAGCCCACGGGCTGTCGGGTCCCGATTAGGTACCGCTATGTTACATTGCGCTTGAGAGGCGAAGACGACGCTTCAGTATTTCCCGGCTTGCCCGGTAACAGGTTGGTTACAAGCACATTCACTCGAGAGAGTTGGTCAAAAGACTTGAGCGTCCTATTTCGCTGCAAAAAAGACCAAAAGACCAAAAGACCTACACCAGTAGCGTTGGTTCACAGTTAGTGTATTTAACCAGTTGATATATGGGTACCTAGTATGTAGTGTATAACCGATTCTTGTGCTATTACCTACCTTGCTACGTTACCTACTTACAATCACTGCTGCAGTGTACTAGACTAGTTAGTGTTGGTGTACTTAGGTCCCCGACAGCCCCTGAACCTGGCTCGAGGTTTTTAGTAGAGGCTCCAGCTGCCGGACCCATGGATGCACTCGAGGCACTGTACACATAAGCTATAAGCCAGGTCATCGGAAATCCTCTCCTTTGAGTTTAGAGCAATCCTCGTCTATTCCCGAGTATAGTCAAGCTGCTCTTGGAACCCCTTCAACTTATTCTATTCTGGGTTTAGTTATTAGCCCAGGTAACAATTATTTCGCGGTATCGTTCCCACATTTTCATCATGACCAGATGGTGCTTTCAGGAGTTACATTGACTCCTTCAATACATTACGCACCCTTTGGCCTCTTCTCTTCCGTTGCGCCCTTTTACAGTAGGTAGATGAACAATAGCAAAAACTGAGTACAGTACAGTAAATTTAATTTAATAATGCTCGCAAGGATAAACGGACCGCCAACGGACTGAGCCTTGCGTCGTCGCAAAAAGTACCACAACTACAACTACAATACACTACCATCTCTCACTTTTTTTTTCCCTCTTCATACCATCGCCTCCTTACAAGAAGGCGGTTGGCTATTCTTTCTTTGTATTCCACGCTATATCACTAGAGACGAATTGGTTTTTCGGGCGACACCGGCCTCTGAGAGAAGACCAAGTTGCCTGCCATTTCCCTTAAAACCATCCCTTGCATTGTGACCCCCAATTCCTTTGTTCCTCGAACAAAAGCTGGTCACCTGCCTGGCGCTGCCTCCCACGCTGTCTCAGCCAGCATGACAGTTTAATAACAAACAAAGAGTTCAGCCTATTCATCACACGCCGAAGCGCCTGATAAGAACGCTTTGCGATACTCACGGCGCAAACAACGACGAGTAAATACCACACTTAGAAGCCAGCCGCAATCCTCATGGAGGGTGTTCTTCTTGCACCCCCGGATCGGGGTCCGATTATTGGAAAGCCTGTCTGGAAGGTAACAACCGTCGCCGATTGCGCACTTATCTCACTTCATCAGAATGCTAATTGATTCCATCTCCAGCCACGTTATGTTGTTGTTGGTCCACAGCACCAAAAGGAAGACCAGCCGCCAAATCTCTCACTTTCCCAGGTTTTGTCTACTGCTAGGATAAGAGATGTAGGGATTCGGTCTTCAAAATCGCAACAGAAGGCTCCTATGGACACTCTCTACTTTTCAGTATACAAGTCTAAGGTGCGTGGTGTTGATCAGTATCAGTATGTCCGTCTACCTTGCATTGCTAACATGACGATAGGAGGATTCCGAGCCTATCATTCAGCACTCCATTGCCTCGATAACGGATTGTCAAATGCAACATATTGCCCACCGGAAGCAAGGTCATCTTCTTCCTACTCTAACTTTGCAAATTTCTCCCGATCCGGCCACCGATAAGTTACGAAAACGTCGATCGAGCAGGACTACCGGATTAATCACGAACAAGGATTCCGGCCCTACTAAGCTATTGTTTCTGGCTACTGAGGAGTCGCAGTATGGCGTACACGACTGGGCAAAGTGTATTCAGTCGCTCATGCAACACCAGCAGTCCGCTCCCATGAGCCCAGCCAGTCCTACATCGCCGGCCTTCATTAGCCCGTTTTCCCCGATGCAAGACGCGGTCGAAAAACGCGGGCCGGTTTCCAGTGCGAAGGGAAAGCTGAGGTCCAAGTTGCAACCAAAGTCGTCTGGTAGAACCCTCCCATCAACACGGGAACAAAGCTCAGCATATAATTCCGAGTCCCCCAGCTTGCGCTCTCGCAAGAGTGACTTGTCTTCTCATGGGAGCTCCATGATACCGGCTAGTATGAATTTTGTACAGCAACACTATGCTAACATGCAGCACTCCGATCTGCCTTCTCCCGCTTCCACCTTGGATGAGTATCCAGAGCAGTTCATAGAAGGATGGACAGCGTCACAAGGGCGATCCTCTGCGTTGAGCTCACCTATCAGGGCCCGCGCTAGCATCAGCTCTTCGCACGGCCCTAGTCATCCGAGCCTGGAATCTAGCCCTTATATAGCGCCTCGTGAGACTATCCTAGACCGGGCATTTCAAATGCGATGTATTCCAGGATCCGATAGAGAGGTTGCTGGAGAGGAGAAGCTCACATCACTTGCAAGATTCGAGGCACTGATGAGTGAAGTAGAAAGTCGGCGAAGAACCACCGGGGGAAATGAGCTGGCGCAGGAACCTTTGAAGAGCACATGGGAAGATGATGACAGCGATGAAGACGATTTCGATAGGGACATTGATGACGACGATGAGGATAGTGATAACTATGCCCTCGAACATCAAGACGAATATAACGAGATGGATCCTTCGTCGAGAGCGCTTCACTTCAGGGATCGCCATACATCGACTTATAGTGAAGCCGGGCTGAGCAATATGCTGCGGCCGCACACAGCACACTCACGAAGCAGACCGCTATCCCAGCGGACGAACAGCCAACCGCACATACATGGACCGCCGTTACACGTCCTGTCGTCTTCTCCGAGACTGCCAGAAGGATCCTCGATGCGGCGAACTCATGAGAAACGGCATTCGACGTCGGACGCCAAGAATCTCAGTTTCAACGAATTTGCGAAACGATTGAGCGGTACGAGTAGCCTGCTTCTTGTGCAATCGAACGCTAGCACCGGTAGCAATCGCGGCAGTGGTGACTACGACACACATACACCCCGTGGAACCCAGACTCCTGACGACCGTTGTCGGTGGCGTGGCAGTATCGGTGTATTTGGGAACGAAGGCGGATTTCTATGATTCAGCACCTCCAAACCTCGTCTTTTATACGGATTCTATTAGGAATCTTTCATACTACTTGCAACTTCGACTGTATTACTTACGACTTAGCCTTTACGGCCTTTATACACGACTTTACGATAATCGACTTCGGGCCCCAGCCCTACGCGATGTTAGACGGCATACCATGTCATTTTTTACGAGTCCCAGCGTACGACATGATTCTGATGGCCCCCCCTTTTTAAAATATTCTTTCTTTGTGTAACTATTTTTATTTGGAAAAAAATTACCGGGAAACAAAACAACGAGATATTTGGAGACGAATTACCGTTTTTTGCAATTTGACCATCTGGATTCTGGAGCGGGTCTATCAAAGGAAACTTAGATTGGACGCGTTCGGCAAGTGAAGGGTCGTTGCACTCCTCTTACCTCATAGTACTAGACTTAAATATCTTGTCTTTTAGCGATGTTGCACGGACAGCAAAAGGGAGCATGGACGACCTGACCAAGACAATTTTGCGAAGATATGAGATACCCTTGGACACCATAGAAAACAGCAAAGCAACGATTTTTGTTGAAAAAAAAAAGAACTTTCTTTCCCAATCCGTTCGTGATTACATGTTGCCACAAGCAATTGACACAGGTCATTCTTATTGTTCACTGAGTCTTACAAGGCATTCTGCATACCAGATGTCTTGATATGGACAAAAAAGTATAAATCTGCAAAAGTTATGGACGAACGGGGATTTGAACCCCGGACCCTTCGCAAGCAGGACCATCTGTGAACACCGAAGTGTGACAGAGACTATGCAAAGCGAATATCATACCCCTAGACCATTCGCCCAATGATTGGCTTCAGCAAGCTAGCCGATCGCATTGCATCGATCACGGGACTCGAACCCGCAACCCCAGACTTAGGAGGTCTGTACGCTACCATTGCGCCAAATCGACTTGGTTGTCAGTCTCGTGCTATAATGTTGATCATCAATGACTTGCGAAATCGGAGCTACGCTAATTTGTCTCAGCTTATGTAAGAATACAACACATCGATATTCGTGGTGTAAAGACATATGTGCTGCAAGGAGTGTTGTCGTTTGGAAAAACTTGATCAAGTTCAATTACTACATAAAAATACAGAGTTCTAGTGCGAAGTTTAAAGGCTGCTCATCTAGCTGGTTTACAACCTTAAATTTGATGCTTAAACAAGTATTTCCATTTCATAATCGAGAATCTACCTTCGTCAACATTTACACGAGTTATTCTAAGCATCAAATCTCCGCCTGGTCATATATCTTGAACGCATTTTTTGAAAAATTGTTATTTACGATATCCCAAATTATAACAACTGTCGATTCGTAATTGTAGAAGGACATTAGAGAGTTGTATCAAGAATACATACATGCTCAACATGAAAGGGTATTTACCTATGCGACAAAGGTCCCCAAACAACTTATAGCTAGGCACCGCAACAAATAGTGGCTGAGTTGGTAGCAAGAGCTTACTCGACCGACGCAGTTAACGTACAGTCGACATAGCACGATGTCCAGCGAGTCAGAGAAAACTCAGGATACGGAGGAAGTCTGGCTCTTGTGAGCGGCTTATGTGAACAGCTTACCATCTAGGTTCTAAAGAGTTTCTATTAATTTTCCACACTCTAGTCTGCCGCTGCATGTGATATTGTCAACCTCAAGTCAAGGATTGTCAGAACCCTCTGCTTGCGGTAGGCATAGACATTTGTTGTTGCGCGAAGGTCTCTAAATCCTTCGTAGTCACTATCTGGCTATATACAGCACCCTTGTGACAAGGATAAGGGAACAAGATTTTACATATATCCTGTTTCTTAAGTTGGGAAAATCAAGGTTCTGTCTGCCACAACATGTATGGTACAGTTACTGAGCGGTTGATACTGAAAAAGCTAGCTGATATATACTTAATTTATAATTGGCGATGACCTCGCCCGCTATCTAGTTGCTATCAAGCATCCCATCCCAACACATCAAGCGCCAATAAGAACAGAGAGGTAACCGATGGTATAGCTGTCTAACATCCTCAATAAACAACGACACCAAACGAAGTAGCCGTTATAGCCAACCTGTAAATGATACTGTGAATCCAGAACCTCCAAGGTGTTCCCTCAACTAAGCCATATAGTCAAGAATACCCTTCATCATACGGCGACACGCAATAACATGCGTGTATGAATTAGTTATAGTGAGCTATTTAGGTGCCGAACACCAACCTAGTGTAACTTTATTGTCACCTGGGCCCTAGTGGACTATTACGAGTAGCATGCCTCATACACAAGGAATTCCATTCTCGAGAACTCCTAAACAACTATACCTTTGGCGCGCAGCAAGTAGGTACTGTAGGCATGGTCCTCTCTCACAGCCAATCACAACTCAACTACATCACCCCCAAAAGAACCGTGAGAGGAATATTTACATTGTCGAGGAACGACACGAGAGTCGTATGCCTACTAGATATAAACCCACCCACCCACCCACCCGCTTGCCCTAACACCAGTCAGTAAGCCGGGGGCTTCCGATGCAATGCAATGTGTCTATGTAGGTAGTATAGTAACGTCATCAACCTGTTTACCGCCAGGGAGTACAGCCCATGGCTGTTTTACAAAATGGTTAAGAATAAATCATCTCAACAGAACAAAAAAAAAACACAATACCCGAAACGCCGCCTCTCATGTTGATGGCTACAATGTGTCTTGCTAGCCGGGTATTTCTAACAACAGACTGGCAGTAATTTCCCACCCTGACCATTCGCTTTGTGCGGATTCCCTTGGTTTGAAGGGCGCTCGATCCTCTCACAGCATTGATTTATGTCAAATCCCTTTGCGCCGACCAACTCCAAACCACATTTTTTATTGACAAAGCCAGCCATTCTTAATAACCGCCCCGCCTCTGCATGGCACTCGTGTCGCTTCGGCTTCTATCCCTACCAGCGCCTTGGCGCACAGCGTCACTATAACTGGGAATTGGGGGGTTATTCGAGCGGAGGGCGGCCGCAGAAGCCCCACGACTCCGCATCGGAGTCCTAATCAACGGGGCAACATCGCTGTCAGACCCGCTGCCATCCTCGTCAGAATGTTCGGGACTGGTATATTCGGGTGGTGGATGTGAAGCTTGGTGTATGCTTAGCCCAGGGATATTAACCACATGATCTCCAGAGGGCGGAAAGCCGTGGCCGCTGTTGCTCCCTTCGCCTGCCTCATCCGTGGGAACTAATTGTGCTAGAGAAATATCTGTAGGACTCCTCTGGGGACCCGGACTGGTAGGTGGAAGCACCCGGTAACTGCCACTGCGCGTCCGAGTGTGGCCGGAATCGAGTATAGAACCTCGGTTAATGTATGGTTGAAATGATTGTGAATAGGAGTGAGTTTGTGACGGTGATCCCGGAGTCTCGTCCTTCCTACGGCCGGATTCCAATAGGATACTACCCTGTTCGCTCCCATAAGGTGGTGGCGGCGCCAAACTGCCAGTCATAGGTGCAAGCCCCCATTTTTTCACATTGGCCTCGATAAAGACAAACCCAGCCTGCCCAAAATTGACATGAACAATGCAAGGACCGTTAGCACCAACCGAGGGGAAAAAGTTTTGCGACTTCAAACCGTGAACGACGTCGTCTAACCGTCTGCCATTGCGTGTGAAAAATATAGTACCAGTCCGAGGGCGGTAACCAACGCCGATAACATCACCCTGAACGATCGGAGGCCCATATGGCGATGGCATGAAGGGCTGATTATATCTCCGTGCGCCTGTAGATGTGTAGGCGGCGGAGTATTTGTGATACCCTAAGGACAATGTTAAGCTGTGAACAAGGCCACTGAGATACACGACACATACCCGGAAGCCGGAATAAAGGATAGGGTTTTGTAGACATTCCGATGCTTAATAATGTGGTTTCGGGCTTTTCAAATACCTTTGCCTCCCAGTAATAAACTTCGTTTTGTTTTGGCACAGGTAAATTGCTCATGACTGTACACTCGGAGTCGAAGAATTCAATCTCTGTCCTGGCTTCGACGAAACAGTTGGCGATTTCCAACTCCGGCTCGAACTCCCATGCTGATACGCCTTTTTCTTGAATTGCTAAATACTGTGATAATGAAATATCCGTCTGGATTGACTCGGGTGGGTTTCCTTGTATAAAAGCTGGCCACCAGTTAGCTGAGAACATAACATGATATTTAGGGAGCCGCCTCATGTCCCTAACGATAAGAAAGATAGGTTACCTTTTGCTCTGAGGTATTCGGTTCTCTGCATATCATCCATCGTCTCCAAGGCCTCGGCCTCTTCTCTTGCAAACGCCTGCTCGTCATCGTATTCGCCGGGCCGGCCGATGCGATCCAGGAAGATGCGACCGGATGCGGTGTGGCGAAAGAAATAGATGACGATGAAGATGACAGCGACTATGACGGCGGAGCCAAAGGACGAGAGCAGTCCAATGACGATGCCGTCTAGAGGACTCGTCATGATGGGCCGGCGGGGATTGTGTGTTGCTGGTAAAATGAGCGAGATCCAAAGCTGGGACGCTGCCGTCACCGATTTGCCACAATCATTCGGCCGCGGTCCTTTCGAGGACGAATACCACGATGCTATAGCGAAGGAAGAGGGTAACACCGATAATATCAAACTGCTCAACAGGTCTCGAATATACGGAAATGGTGTTTATACGCGGGACGAGAGACGATCGAGGTTGTCGTGGTTGTCGTGGTTGTGGCTCTCGTCGTGGATCACACGACTTCGATGGCCCGACGGGTTTAATGGTGGAATGTGGCGGCGATAAGGCAATAGACGCTGCGCTATGCTGTCGGTAAGGGTGAGTTTGCGCCCGTTTTGCTGTCGGTGTGAGGGTCTGGGCCTGGACTGGGCCGGAGGTAGTGATGGCAATGGCGACGGCGCTGATGCTGATGATGACGACAGAATGAAACGAAAAGAAGATGCAAGATGCAGAGAACTCAATGGGAAAGAAAGCGAATAGCTTCGCGACCTGCTTGAAACGATTGGTTTAGTATATACTAATAGGGTGAGGGAAGATAGCAAGCCAGCTTGGAGGAGGAATCGGAGTAACTGAACGGGTAGAATGATAGCGAAGAGGGACCCTAATGTGACTGGTTACAGAGAGTGAATTGGGTGTGGGATTGGGGTAATAATGGGGATGGCCAAGCAGCAAATGCAGCAGCTCTGCAAGCAGGTTGGACGACAACGATGTCGAAGTGGTCTCGATTTAATGCTGTCTGTGGTAGCACAGCAGGTCCGGGTACACTACTTTACCAGCGGTGCAGGTGGTGCGGTGCAGGGTGGGTGTAGGTACACTACGCAGGCGAGGTAGGTATGAGCTGGCGCGGTAGCCTCTTGCCGCTGCGCCCGAGCAAATCGTCAGGGTCGAAGCAATCTGGGCACCTGGTTTGGCCTTTCCGGATTTGTAGGTGGCGGCTGGGGCGTGCCGGGGTCGACTGATACAAACCTCCGGCCCAGTGACTGTTAGCGGTTCGCCGTTACGTGCAGCTTTGCCCTTAACAGGAAGTGGGGTGGCTTTTTAGGTTCCTAGTAAACGATGTCTACTCCGCTTTTCTGTACCTACATAATACCTGCCTAGAACAGGGCCTTGACCAGAAATCGTCCCATTTTGCGCTGTAGCCTAGTTGTACACGTACTCTACACGGGGTGGCAACGTGGGCGTGATTTGTGTTGGATGGCCCCACTAAATGCCACGGGAGCCGTAGTAATGATGTAAGATGTGCCCTGACAGACTTCGATAACGATCCTGAAGGTTCTACTTGTGCGACATGTTGAACAGATCCAGAGTTTAAGATAACATACCTAAAAATCCAAACCATCGCCAATATTCAAATGGGGACTCCAGCTGGATAACCTTAAATTTACTACCTTACTTACCTAAGCAGGGCCTCGTAAGCCGAGTCCCCTTGCTTTATTTAGCATGCATGAATAGGTAAAGCACAGGCATAGCGGCTGACATCAGTTGTCTCGGGGACCCATACTCGGTTGCCAAGCCTGGTAACTTACAGTACAGCAGTCTCACACTGTTTCATCAGACGCAGGTTCAATGAAGTTCCTCTCCGTGGTTGCAAACCCTTCTCCGTTCGCATCGATCGACACGCATGCTTGGACTTAATTGTTGCATATGCGTTGACTGACTAAGTGACAGCTCGATTTCCGGATGGTTCAAGTCAGCCAGCCAGGTCTTACCTCAGGTCGGGGATCTCAAGAGTCCTTCAGGATCGAGAGAGGGCTGGGCTATGCAGGTGCCTGGTGCTGCAGTTTACTGAGGCGCTCAAGGCGCTTATCCCAAAACCACCCCCCTACACCTTGAAGGGTGGATTCATTCAGCCGCTACCATTACCGAGCTTCCGAAATTCTTAAGTGAAAGGGGTTGCAGACAACCAAAGGCTGTCAAGCTATAAATACAGGCTGCAAAAAGCAACAATAAGTTGTATTCATGGCAGGAAACTGTGTACTAGGTATGTATCAAAATGTATCAATGGCATAGGCGCAAAAGTCATATCTAGCCATTCTAGGCTTGACGACAAGGAATATAAACCGGTTCAAACAGTAGACCCATAATAGAGAATTGTTTCAGATTATGCCGTTGGCAAATGCTTTACCAATTACAGTACACCAACACATAAACTAACGTAGGGTATCCGTTCTCCTTTCCGAGTTGATGAAGGGACCATTTCGTGAGGAAGCTTCAAACTATGCTTCAAGGCTTGATATGCTTCCTTGACGAGGCAAATCGAGAGTCTTTATATACGCCTATCTGCCTCACTCTTCCTGCTAGTTATCTGTCTCGCTTTTCCTGCTAGTCGCTTCGACATTACATAGTTGTACATAGTAATAAAAAAGATGTCATGATCATCATGTCTTTCTAAGTGCCGAGTGACGAATCCAAGAGGCCGAAATGGCTCAAGGACTCCGACTCCGTCTGCGCCTATCTCGGCGAGATGTGCTTCTTTCGCGTCTGCTACGCCTATCCCGGTCATGGTCTCTGTCTCGCTCCCTCTCCTTGGCCCTGTCACGATCGCGCTCCCGATCCCGGTCTCTGTCCCTATCCCTGTCCCTGTCGCGGTATCTGTCTCGGGAACGGGAGCGAGCCCTGTCGCGGTCACGACTTCGGTTCCTGTCCCGGCTGCGTTCGCGCTCGCGCTCGCGGCGTCGACTGCGACTTCTGCTTCTGCTTCGCCGTCGTTCACGACGACTGTCACGGTCCCGATCTCGATCCCGGTCTCTCTCGTGATCTCTGTCACGTCGCTCTTCCCGGTTACGGTCACCTCGGTCACCCCGGTCCCGTTCTCGCTCAGGATACTTGTCTCCTCGCTTATCAGGCTCCCTATCGCGATCATGGTCCCGGTCTCTCTCCCTATCCCGTTCTCGATCCCGTTCTCCGGGACGATAACGATCAATGTCGTCACCAACGCGCGACCTCTTGATCTCGGGGGAGCGGTCGCCGGTACTTCGTCTGTCATCAAGCCCGGGAATAGGTAGCCCCTTTTCACGAGCTTCCTTTTGTGCCTTGAGATACGCTTTAGCTTCCTGCTCACGCCTCTTGATTTCACTCTGCTTCCATGTCTCAGCGTCGTTCAGCGAAGGTCCCTTAGACGTTGTTGGTCGAGATACAGAGCGGCTCTTTCGATCATGGTCACGATCGCGGTCGCGGTCTTCGCGTTCTTTCTCGTGTCCATCGGCCGTTTCACGGCCGCGATCTTTATGTTCCTTTGCCTCCTCGCCTGCGCGCTCGCGAGGCTTCTCACTACCGTGATCCTTATTTTTGTCCCGCTCCCGACTACGCACACGCCGAGTAGAGCGGCTCCTATCACGTCTCTCCGTACGATCTCGAGGGGAACGAGAGCGATCCCGATGACTATCTCGTCGATCATGACGTGTTCTTGACGGGCTCCGGGCCCGTTTCTCACGCTCATCTCTGACACGGCTACGTTCTCTGCGTTCAGGTCTGTAGCAATCTAGCGAGCGGCTGCGGTCCCTCCGTTCATGCCGCGTCCTTGAACGACTTCTGTAATCTCTGTCTCGTAATCGTGGCGATCGGCTCCTATAGCGATCTCCAGGCCTGTAGGTATCCTTCTCGGGTGTTCGCTCCCTTATGCGATTTCGTGATCTGCTTCGCTCTCTACGGGCTGGTCGGTAGCGCGATGTACTACGATCCCGCTCATCACCTTTGCCACGTGAACGACTATGTTCTCGAGCTCGCTCACGATCTCTATGATCAGCTCCAGTACTTCGTGATCGGTCCCGATGATTTCGTGATGGGGCGGGACTAGACTTTCGTTCACTCTTGGTCTTGGAATCCTTAGGATCTTTAGTATCCTTGATCTCTCTAGGCTCAAGGGAACTCTTGGACTCGTTGGGCTGCCCATCTTTTGTCTCCTTAGTGGCCTTAGAATCCTTTGCCGAGTCTTTAGACTCGGTTTTCGCTGGTTCTGGAGCCTTCTTTAGATCCGATGTCTTCGCAGAATCGCGACGTATAGGCTGTATTGCAGAGGCAGGCTTGGTCCTCCTGGGAGGTGGCACCAGAGCTTGGTCGATCTCCATTTCCAGCGGTTTAGAATTATCCTTGTTACTTTCACGCAGAAGGTCTGCAAGTGCCTCTTGTTCGAGTCTCTCGAGGTCTTCCTTGGTAAGTTGCTTCTTGATGTCCTCTGTTTTACTGCGATCGCGCTCCTCTCGTGGGGATCGCTCACGTCGTCGTCTGTCGCGACTGTCACGTCGCCGACTCCTATCACGGTCCCTGTCCCTGTCTCTGTGGCGTGACCTTGACCTGGACCTGGACCTGCGTCGGCCGTCCCGATCGAGATCTCTATCGTGACCACGGTCACGCTCTCGGGCTTGACGCCGCTCTTCTCGCTCCTTATCCCTGTCACGCTGGCGTTCTTCTTCCTTCTTTTCTCTTTCTCGCCGGCGAGCGTCGCGCTCTTCCTTGCGTTTTGCCTCGGCAGCTTCTATCTCGCGATCCCGTTCACGCTCGCGCTTCTTTCTCTCCTCACGCTCAATCTTGAGTTTCTCTTCCTGTATTTGTTTCTCTTTGAGACGGATCTCTTGGCGAAGCTGTTCGCGGGCAGCCAATTTCGCGGTCGACTCGGCGGCGTATTCCTCGTCCGTCTTGGAACCGCGCACTCGTTCCTCCTCTGCTTTTTCAGCCCCGATTTCGAGTTGACGCAGCTCGCGCATGCGGGCTTCTATGGCCTTCACGTCTATGAGTTGGTCGAGGACAGCTTCGGCCTTCTGGTAGACGCCAGAGCGATCGAGCGCGCCGTCGATCAAAGCGGCGGCTTTGCGGCGTTCGAGGGTGAGGAGCTGGGCCGGGTTGCGCTCAACTTCTTGTTCGGCCACTTCGAGGATTGACTTAGTAACCTGGGCCTCGTAGTCCTACATGGTGGTGATAATCAGCCACTCGTCTCATTGTGCATGTAACAGCGTAAGCGAAGTGGTGTGGTTACACTTTGCTCAAACTTCTCCCAAACTTGCTTTCGGATCGCATCGTATCCGCCCTTCTTCTTGAAGCTATGCGCTAGACCTTCGATCGCTGATCGCGTAGTTGATGGCAGGGGGAGGTCCGAAGCCTTAAATTTTCTTGGCGCGAGAGGCGTGATTCCGTTCAAAGGAGCAGGCGTTTGGTCCGTGGAAGCCATAGCAACGGCCGAAGAGGCCATCGGGCCCCAGATATGATGTTACGTCAAACCAGGGTCGAATAGCTTGGGGCGCAATTTCTTCTTGCGGTGTCAGTCACCCTTATCGCTAAAATGCTGTCTGGCTAAAATGCTGTCTGGCGAAAAAGAAGTGATGCAGAAAAAGGGAAGGCTGTGATAGTTGGCGATGGTTCGCTGCATCGCTTTGGGGATGCAGCTGGGGAGAAAATGAATTTACTAAGAGGTACGGGGCCCCATTCAGTATGTTGTACCTTGCTAATTTACTTTCCAAGTGGAAAAGCATGTGCCCACGCGTTCTGTACCTAGCCTTAGGTACGCAGTAAGCTGTAGCCCACTGTACCTTAATGGTCTGTGCGCAACCACCACCCCTGCCACTTTCTGAACCTTCAATTCCACAGCATCCTGTCTCAGGCCGATAGCCTCAATCATCATCAACCGCCGCAGATTACCACCAACACAGTCAAACCGCCGATCGAGAGGGCATCGACGATCTGCCTGCCACCCGCATAATCTCCTATAATCGGCTAATAAGGCGAATCTCCCCTCCAATCGACCACAATGGTGCACCGAATCCTTTTCTGGTCCGGCTTCGGTATGACAACCCAGCTTTCTCGGACCTGTCATTCACCCCGTCGACGATTGCAAGCTACTCTACTAGATCCGTAACATATAGCTGACGAGTCTCTCTAGGCGTTGCTGTCCGCGTATGGCAACTCGGCCTCGAGATGCGACCATTCTTCAATAGGAGCTCATTATGGGCATACCCTGTCTTCGCGGGTGTCGGCGCAAGTTTCGGATACTGGTTACAAGGAGTTGACGAGCGACAAACAGCCGTGCTGGAGGAGCGCAAGCGATTGATCCTAGAAAAGAGGGCGAGGAAAGCAGCCCGCGATGCCGAGGCAGGATCGTTGTAACCGGTTTATATCCCGTTATTGGCCTTCATTGTACATGGCATAGAGGAAATCAAAATATCAAAACTACGAAGCCGACAACAACGAATTTTACTTGCGAAGCGAAGCAGACTTTCATTGAGTCTACGCATTAAATTCCGCTATTGTCCTCGTGTCCCCCGGTCTCCGGTTTTACTGCGCCTTCTCATGAGACGGGTACGCCGCACAACTTGCTGTATGCAAACTAGTTCTCTCCTAGATCTTGTATGATACACAGACGCTATTTCAGATCCTCAGTCCATAGATGTTCTCCGCTACTCATAATCTCTTCGATAAGTTCCATCTTCTAGTTGGAATCCTCGAGCTTCCGTAGTAGGTATGAAACCGATGTCGGCTGAGCGCTGGATATCTCAGTCACGACTGTAGATAGATGGTGACTGAGGGTGGTGTCGTAGAGTAATCTGAATGAAGAACCAGAACATCTTTCTGGGTCAATCTCGTTGTATGTGAGCGAATCCGTTGATACTCTGTCGGTGATATTGATGGTTTCGCAAAGCGCGAAGACATGCTTTCCGAAGTCTTTGGCGGTTATGGCTATATCAGATGTGCCGCAGCGGCCATATAGCGCACCATTGCTGAACATTCCTTCAGCGCCAAGGAAAATTCTATCAGCACGCTTGACGTGGAACCGCAGCGCGCCAAAGTCGCCGCTATACGATACTTTAAATCCTTCCTCAATCAGTTTCCTAGCCAATTTTTGGCCCTGTCGTTCGTATGGGTCGTCAACCACGACAACTTCGAACCTTTTGCCATCAACCGAATGGGCATGAAGCAGAGTTCGCTCAACAAGAGAATTGCGGCCAAATACCAAGATCACCTCGCCATTTTGGATATGATCAGCGGCCTTTTGGGTAATTACAACATCCGCGAAATTGATGCGTTCTTGTATGAACGCATCTATACTAGCACAAAGCTCTTTCTTGGCGTCGACCTCTGGGACGTCCGGGTCAATCTTACTGACTTGTAACTTCAGCCAGCGGATGGCATTTCCCATAGAAAAGCACATAGGACGGCAAGCACTCAAGTACTCGATTTGTGGATTTAGGACATGAGGCGTGAGATGTCGCGCGAGTGTGTTCCCGGGTGGCGTGGTATACGAATCGATCACCTAACGAGGCTATAAGTGCTAACTCGAAAAATAAGGCAATAGGACTTTCGAATATTACCTTCTTGAAGGCCAGTAATGTGGCTTTTAATCTAGTAATGCTCTCGTCTATGGCAAAAGTGGCCATTTGTTGGCCGAGGGTCAAAACTGTGGGATGGACATCTTTGTCGGCCTGGGTAATTGGTAACCTCTTGGCCATGGTGAGGTGACTGAAGCACTCTGGTATTGAGTTCTCTGGCTTCGGGGGAATGGTCGGCACAGATCCTCTAGCTCCAGTTGCTTTCCCAGCTGCGCCTGAGCTGGCGGATGGCGCGCCATCTGGTTTGCCTCTTGCCTTGTTCCCCTTTGAGTCCTGCGGCGGATGGCCCGATGGGCCAGCCGATGTGGACGCGGGCGCACCGCCCGGCGCCGCCTCCTTGGAAGCCTTTGCTTGCGCTCGTCGCGCTTGCTTCTCTGCCTTTGCTTTCGCCTTCAATTCCGCACCAGAAAGCTTAGGAGCTGCGGGTGGGGCCACATTTTCGGGTTTGCTCTGTGGCTCGCCATTTGGAGGGCCTTGTGTGTTTGCTGGGCTATTTTGAGGCTTCTCTACACTCTTGGGTTTCGCCTCCTGTGGAGGCTCACTGACTGTCGTCGACATGGTCGATTCGCCGAGTTTTTACCACTGCGCGACAAGAATCGATCGAATATATTGCTAAAATGAGGGTTGATGAACCGAAGAGGTCAGAGATATCAGAACGTCGCAGCACAACGTCCTAAATCAGGCGCGCAAGAAGATAATTGTGGTGTTAATACCAATCGCACGCTGTTACAATACGTATTCTTCTCTGGTTGGTAGATAAGTACTCAAGTAATATATCGCGAAATAATCATGCTCAACATAGAACTGAATGTGGCTGGTAAAAGTTGAGTCACTCGTCACAAGCAATTCCCAAATCCCACCTAAATTCTGATAATGGTACGTGGGGCATATCAAGCAACGTCCCCACACCGGTAAATGGCAAGGGCCTAATCAGCCAATCAAACTCAAAATACCTACTTGCGAGAGGTTTTTCCTTCATTCTATATTAAGCTTCGGGGTCTCGACACCCTTGAGTTCTGAGGAACTATAAATGGAGAAAATTGTAGATATAATACTCTTGTATAGAAACACCAAGATAGGTACTAGATACCTAATGTTCTACTAGGTTAGGTATAGGTATCTACCAACCAAGCCACACCACCTGGACAGCGCGGGGCGCACAAGCCACACCAATACCCCTCGGTGTCGTCACGCCCTAAGCCCCTCATTGTCTCATCCCGATTCCTTGGGGATGATTCAAGCATCAAAATTCCAGCTGTTAGAGCTATACCTAGGTATGACGAGTACTTCCAGAGATGAAATGTCACTGTAACCCAGGATAATCAAATCCGAGTGTCTGATTCGGCACGACCTGGTGGTACAGAACAACCCCGCCTCTCGGTCTAGGCTTGCTGTTCCAGTATTTACACTTCCGGTAGGGTGCTCGTAGTTCTATGGACCAATATATATAAGTGCTTCTTCTATCTATAAATAAATATTTGTTTCCAAGTCACTGTCATTCATGTGTCAAATTCTAGGTAACGACATTTGCAACTTACGTCATGTCAGCGAAGCATTTCATCAACGACCCTGCCGTTCTGGTAGACACGGCTCTGCAGAGCCTATCCATAACAAATCCGTCCGTGGCACTGGATGCCGCGAACAAGATCGTCTATAGAAGACCTGGCCATGCACCGCAGGTCTCCATCATCAGCGGCGGCGGTAGCGGCCACGAGCCTAGCTTTGGCGCGTTCGTCGGTTCAGGCCTGCTATCTGCCGCTGTCGCGGGGACCATATTCGCATCTCCTAGTGCGGAGCAGGTGCGGAAGGCCATCATGTCGCGAGTCGACACCGACAAGGGTGTCTTGGTGACAGTCATGAATTACACCGGGGATGTCCTCAATTTTGGAATGGCCGTTGAGAAGGCCAAGGCTGCCGGTTTGAAGGTCGAGATGCTTGTCGTTGGCGACGATGTGGGCGTCGGCAGGGAAAAAGGTGGGAAGGTGGGCAGACGCGGAATAGCTGGGACTGTTCTGGTTCACAAGATCGCCGGTGCCTTGGCTGCTCAGGGGGCGTCTCTGGAACAAGTGAGCAAAGTTGCGAAGCTCACGGCAGACAACTTGGTCAGTGTCGGAGCGAGTCTTGAACACGTCCATGTCCCTGGCAGAGCGCCTCTCGACCCTAAGGCCGAAGGAAGTCTAGGTGCCGATGAGGTTGAAGTTGGGATGGGCATTCACAATGAGGCAGGATCTGGGCGAGCCAAAGTCGAGCTTCCCGAGCTCGTAAAGACGATGCTATCTCAGCTACTTGATAAAAACGACAAGGACCGGGCGTTTCTCAACGTGAATTCGAACGAAGTAGTGCTACTAGTGAACAACTTGGGTGGTGTTAGTGTTCTCGAACTGGGCGGAATCACTACAGAAGTCGTCAAGCAACTTGGAGAATGGGGTATCCGACCAGTGAGGATTCTCAGTGGCACTTACATGACGAGTTTGAACGGGCTCGGATTTAGTATATCACTACTAAACGTTGTGAACACTGATATCGGTGGCCCTGGCATGATCCAGCTCCTGGATTACCCCTGTGAAGCCACCGGATGGTCGGCACCTATCGCGAAGGAGACTTGGGAAGCTAAGAACACGAATACGCGGGAGGACGGCACTACATCTGACCAAAGTGTCAAACCAAGCGGTCTCAAGGCGGACGCAGCGGCGTTCACGGAAAAGTTGATAGCTGGGCTTGAAGCATTGATTTCGGTCGAACCCGAAGTCACGAGATTCGATACAGTTGTTGGTGATGGAGACTGCGGAATTGGTCTTAAGAGAGGAGCCGAAGGTATGTCTCTTCCGTCCTCAATAAGGACTGTGCGTTAACAGAAGCAGCTGTCTTGAAGCATCTAAAAGAAACTCAGGCAACTGGCGATCTAGTAGTCGATGTAGCGAATATCGTGCCCGTGATCGAAAATTCGATGGACGGCACTGTAAGTCCCATTCCACTCCCCTTGCCTCTTAGAACCGGAAAACGGAAATATAAATGAATGAGACCTAACGTATCGCGTATAGTCCGGCGCGCTCTTTGCCATATTCCTCAACGCACTCGTCCATTCGCTGCGTGAACTCTCTCCCGGAGAAGCTACACCGCAGCTTTGGTCGAAGGCTCTTAAGCAGAGCTGTGAGGCTCTTTCTAGATATACCCCAGCCAGACCAGGTGATCGGACGATTGTGGATGCATTGTATCCGTTCGTCGATATCCTAGGACAATCTGGTAATATCAAAGAGGCCGCCGTGGCCTCAAATAAGGCCGCGGGGAAAACGAGAGGAATGCGAGCAAGCCTCGGTAGGGCCGTGTATGTGGGTGGATCTGGATTCGAAACCGTCCCTGATCCAGGAGCATTTGGCTTAGCTAGCTTCTTCCTGGGCCTAGCCGGAACAGAGCCTGGCGAGGAGGGATGGGAGATGTGATATGAATGCAGATACAGGCACAATGTATAAAAAATCCGAGGTTAATGATGGCTAGTAATAAATTTGATTCATGTATTAACTCGTGGTATCTCTTCCTGACGCCAATGCGAAGCCCGTCAATGAGGGAAGCTCAATTGTCTAGCCTCCATAACGGACTCCCCGTCCCAATCTATGGTATGAGCACGAAGATGTCGATGACGGACCGTCATGGCAGTCGTCGTGAATTTCTATGACCCAGTATCTTCTCCTAGGGCAAGAACATAGTAATGCCCTTCGAATACCATGTGATATTTTTGTTTCCAAAGTCCCAAACCCCGCGTTGTGACATTAGCTGAGCAGTACAATGATAACCGAATCGCCTCTAAGGAACCTATGAAAGGAGAACCATTAGCAATCTGAAATCTACGCGAGCAAGCCGACTGTTCCTATGGCATAGCATGACGCACATTTTGCTGACAAAACGATCCTTGTTCACGGGACGGCCTTTCTTGCCGTTTGCTAGGCGGGGCGTCTCGGTCCACATCTCCTTCACATTCTCGAGCACCATGTTGCAATGGCGGTCAAACGCCTTGACACGCGCCAGTAGCTTGCGGTTGTTGCGGATGGATATCAGCACCTGTGTGTGGCTGCGCACAGCGGTCTGCAGGATTGACAGGGGGCCAGAGCCAAATTCGTACTCCTCGAGTAGTTGGACTTCGTATTCTCTGTAGTTGAACTTTGTCAGCTGATACGGTGTAGTCGAGGTTGTCGTGGGAGTCGGAGTCGAGCAGATAGAGATAGGTATCGGTGGTAGATAGCGACATACGTTAACTCGTTTCTCGGCTTGGTGAGAAGCTCCCTATGCAAAATGTCTTAGTAAATATGCCATCATAGTTCTATTGATTGGATACTGACTGGATCTTTGCGTCCGCCATGGTGTATGTGTGTGTGTGCGTGTGTGTATTTGTGCCGCGTCTGCTGGATCTTGAGTTGCAGTAGGTTAAGGCAAGGCTGAAATTGAAATGCTGAACCGTGAAGCGGGATGCGCTAGACTAAGCTACAATACAGTACGGCACCTAAGGTTAGTGTCGTAGGATTGGTAGTTGCTTGTGGGGCAAGTTGTCAGGGATTATGAATGGAAGGTCTAAGCTCCAAAAATTTAAGACCGAGGGTTTGCGGGCTCACTCAGCGTACCATCGGCATAGCTCCGCCCATCAATCTCATATACGTCTGGGGTTCCTCGATGCGCAATACCAATTTATATGCGCATTGAGGTGACGAAGCATACACGTAGCCCTACGCCCATCTAGATGTATTTCAGGGTGTTTGCAAGTCGCGGCGGCACAGCAGCTCAGGCTGCATCTCCGTTTCGCAGAGCCAACTTCAACTTCAACATGCCTCTCAGAGCAAAGATCCTAGACCCCAGAATAGGATCGCGAGCCCAGGTATGCTCACAAAGGTCGCTGGTCTGTTATTTTAACTAGTTGGCTCACTATAATATTCTGCTCAGATGTCGACAAGTCCTGTCAAGGAGACGATCAGGGAGCTGCCCGGTGACGAGCCTCGAGATGTCGTGTTCAACAATCTTTACGGTCTACGGACCATCGAATTGAACCGTCCCCTAAAATTGAACTCTCTCAACGCCTCGATGATTCGGAAGATAGTGCCACGACTAGTGGAGTGGGAGCAGTCGGATATGGCCAATGTTATCGTTATGAAAGGCGCCGGAGACAAGGCCTTTTGCGCTGGCGGCGACGTCGCAGCCCTCGCACAGCAAAACATGGAAGGTCCTGGTGGTCAAAAGGCATCTGTCGACTACTTCGCCCTCGAATATAAGCTAAACCACTATATTGCAACCTACAATAAACCGTATGTTGCGTTCATGGACGGCATTACTATGGGCGGCGGCGTGGGGTTGAGTATACATGCGCCTTTTCGAATTGCTACTGAGAGGACCGTGTTTGCCATGCCCGAAACAACGATAGGCTTCTTTCCCGACGTCGGCGCATCATTCTTCCTTCCTCGAATGAATGGAGCTATAGGAACCTATCTGGCCCTCACGAGCGACCGGTTAACAGGGGCGAACGTCTTTTATTCGGGCGTCGCTACCCACTACCTACACTCGACAAGTTTGCCTAGCCTAGAGTCGCGTCTTGCTGAATTACGATTTAGGGATTACGACAGCATGGAGAAACGCTTGGCCATCATTGAGATGACTATTGAGGAATATGCGACAGGCTTACCGTCGAAAGAGCCTATACTTCTCGGTGGCGAACTCCGACGGGCCATTGATCGTTGCTTCAGCAAGGATTCTGTAGCCGATGTGATACTCGCATTGAAGGAGGAACAAGGCCCCACCAAAGCGTGGGCGGAGAAGACTCTGCATACCTTGCACCAGCGATCTCCCACAGCGGTACACGTCGCCCTCCAGCAGATGCGTGTGGGACTCGACTGGTCCATCTCTGAAACTTTCCAGAGGGAACATCAAATTGCTGCCCACTTCATGCGGCACCCTGACTTTACCGAGGGCGTGTCAGCCCGCTTGATCTCCAAGGAGAAGCCAACACCGAAATGGCAGCCGGCTAGTCTAGAAGCTGTGAACCCTGGAGACAAGATTGAAGCACCATTCTTCCGCGTGACTAAAGACGTGCCCCAGCTCGAACTTCTGACAGATCGGGAATTCGATGAGTATCCATACAAGTCCTTGGGCGTGCCTACGGAACGGAACGTTGAGGAGGTCGTGTTAGAAGGTACGAGAACTCCCCAAGAAGTGGTTGCGCACTTTGTTGCAAAGAAGCATGGAAGACAAGGCATCAGCACAATTGTCGAGGAAATCTTGAATCGGAAAACCACAACGGACGAAAGCGGCAGGGCGTTGTGGAATTCCGAGTAAAAGAAAATTTATGAAATAGTAAATCACATCTTGTAATATAGAATCTGTACATGTGACTATATGGGTTATCGCTTTTTCTAACTTGGGAGTTGACGGTTGAAGTGCGCTGACACCCGGTCGCATGTCCCGCCTAGAAAAGTGCGTGCCTCGTGTATATGTACTACCAATGGGAGATGAGAGAATTGATTGAATGATGACCTCCAACGGTCTGCGTGTTGTGTGTGATTGAGTCATCTCATCGGGGATAAGCAAACTGTGGGGCTTGGCTGGAATAGATGGCAGTATAAAAGGATCCGGATGTCCCCGGCTGAGGGGGAAGAGAATGGGAAAATCCCACCGAGGGTTTGTCTTGCGTTATGGTGTGAAGAGATCCTTTTGGCGTTGGTTTTCTGCCTTCAATCTGCTCCCCGGCAAGCAGTCAAGACGCAACCTTATAAGCTCCGGGTGGGGCCATATCAGGAGGGTCTGTGCGTCAACGGCCCCACCATTATCTGAATACCTAGCTCAGCTCTGGAGTGCAGGCCCCATAATAGAGCCCCCCCAGCCACCGACCGAGGGGTGACGTCGGGCCTACGCGGGACCCTTTGACGCGCTACAACACAGAAAGGACCTGTACCTAGCGCGCATCCCACGCGCGTAACTAACACGGTACTTGCATCCACCCATTAAACTTAGTTGCTCGTCTGGTACCTCCGCAACCAACAATAGTGGACATTCCAATTCCGCTCCCTCTTTACATTTACCTCTACAACCTCAACTGCCTCTGGCATCGGCATTGACGACGGCATTTTCAGTCAGCGTGTTACATGATATAGCAATTATTTTCATTGATTTAGTTACCCCCTCCTTCTTCGATTCTTGGCCGAGATTTTCGTCTATTGATTGCTTCAGCTGGCCTTGTTTGCCTCTGCAAAAAAACGCACTTCGAAGAGGACAGCATCCCGACCGCAAGATAATCCACACAACAACACCAGAACCTAAATCATCCTCAATGACGGCTACCTCTCGGTAGTCCAATACGTATTTTGCGACTCCCTGGTCTCGTCAGACCCGAAGAGCCATCTGCTTCAATCGACTCGTGCCCCATACCGATCCGATGACAGCCATGGCACACAACAACGGATCTTGGGACCGCGTGTCTCCCGCTAGAGAGGAATGCGGGCCTCAAGTCCGACCTATGGGCTGTAAGAGAAGAGAAACTGGTTTCATGACCATAGCCAATTCAATTGCTGACCACTCCTCCAGTGAAAGTTCACTATACCTTCGATAAAGATAACCAGGAGCGCTGTCTCGCTCGTTGGCCTCACATCCTTCATATCCAAACGATTCCAATAGATGGCCAGACAATTGGAGTCATCGACTTGGGCCTGTGTTTGCAGGCGGTTTCCCAGTGCAGCCCAGAACTAGCCGGAGACGAAGAAAAAGATTACGCCGTTTACGCTTTCGATTATTCCGAACCGGACACACCTTTGGTAGGGCAGGGCTTGCTATCTCGGGGGCTCAGCCAGGGACCAGAGCCAAGAGAGCCGAAATTAATTACAGGGCGAGTTACTAAGAACCTTCTTGCCATCTTTGGTAATGGCATTAAGGAGACGTTGGAGGTCAAACTAAAATTGACCGTTATCTCGAAAATCCCTCGGAACGACCCGTTGTCCCGTCCGCAATCCGCCATGGCACACCCACCAAACCTAGCAGCATCCTCGTCCGCTCTGTCAGATAGTGGTGAATGGGGTTCTTTTGTTCAGTCTCACCCTGGACTTAACCAGAAGCCGCCGGCGCCGCCGATGAATCTACCCACACTTGCTCCAGCACCTGTGCGGCCCTACAATTCGAGCTTCGAGGCTAGAAACGATGTGCCACACCATTACCCGCCTTTGCAGCCCGCACCCAGCAGTCGGCCTGGCTCAGTCGACCCCATTTCAAAGGAACGGAACACAACGTCTTTCAGGCAAACACCTCCGCTTGCGCCTGCGAGGAGGAGCCCCGCCGTTGAGGAAACTGCATCGAGTCAACCTATCCCAAAAGCCGCGAAACCGCAAAGCCAATCTCGTCCTAATTCTCGGGCGTCTAGTCGACCGCCCACGGGCAGACCCAGGGGCCGCCCCCGAAAACGACCTCTGGCAAGTGAAGGCAATACCTCAGGATATGAGGATGGGACTGATGGAGATGATGCACCTTCGCGGGCTAAGAAGAGAGCCACAACGATGAAGGTCGAGAGAAGTAATACAGCAGCCTTTGGGTCGGCTCCAGAATCGCTCCGTGTTGCGGCCAGCACTGCAGGGTCTATCCGCAATTTTCGGCCGGTTGCACCCGCCGGTGATGCATCGGTGAGAAACCATTTACAAGAGGAGGGTCCCAGGGCACCAACTCCGGTTCCTGAGGCACGTTTTCAGGGACACCTCCATTCTAGAGCCATGACACAAAGCAATTTGAGACGGCAATCTATGACATCTCAACCTGCAGAGATTATGCAGAGCGCATCATTTCCCGATCTCAACAGCTCAATGAGTCAGGACGCTCGGTCGCCTATGGATTCGGTTGCCCCATCACCTTTCAGTGATGAGGCTAGTCCCGTTGATATCAGCTCATCACCGCCTGTGCCGAGATCAGTGATGTATAGTATACGGTCCAGTCCCGCGCCCTCAAGTCCAGTCTTACCACCAATGCGAGCACCTATCGAACAATTGGATTCTGGATTCATGAGTGGCGGGTTGGAAGACAGCCGAGTAGAAGAGGACTTGGCAAAGAAAGCCTCTATTGCGCCTAACGTCCCTGCTACAACAGTGACAAAACCAAAACCGCGCCGGAGTCGTGCCAAGAAGCAAGAACCGAAATCTCAGCAAACCCTCCATATTCATACCGAAACACCTGGGCCTCCTGAGCTACTACCCCAAACATCGATCTACAATCCGCCTCGTCCCCAGGGCTCTAGGAAGAAACCGAGCGCGGATGCTCCCATTATGACCGAAACCCCTGTCTCAGAACCTATCAATACCAAAGTGACAGAGATAATGGAGACTGTTGAGGCAGGGATCATAGGGGAACAGTCAATGCAGAAAATGGAACAAATGCAGGTTGGCATGCCTCCTCAAATCGACTTCGATGCTCTGCAAGCAGCCCTGAGCGAATATCCAAACGACCAGCAATTGCTTGGGGCGCTGGATATAGATGTTAGCTCTTTCAGCCCAGCTGATGATCCTACTCCTCAAGGAAACGATACTCCACACCCTGATGCTTTGAACGAGGGGAAGATGGAACCACCCGCTGTACCTACGCCCGCTTCGGAGCCATCTGTTGAGCCAGAGCTCCCAGCAGTTCCCGCTAGTGATCCAGTTCTACCACAATCATCACAGAGTATGCCTTCTATGTTTAGTGGACCTCATCCCCAGACAGACGCTGTTGATGGCATGGAATCAAGAATGAACAAGAATTATGTCAAACGGCAAGCGATAAAGCAGAAACTTGAAGAGGCAGTGGCCCTAGGTGAAATGCCGTCTTTTTGTAGTAATTGTGGAGCCCTCCAAACGCCGACATGGCGCAAGATTTGGAAACAAGAGCGTCGTGGCGTTCCCGAGTACCACGAGTATTCTGAAAAGCCTGGCCACGTTACTGCTATCAACGTGCTCGAGAGAGATGATGTTGGTAACCCCACTCTATATGAGATCATCAAGAAGTCTTTAGGCCCTATGGATGATAAAAGCAAGTGGACTGAAACGATCCTATGCAATCGTAAGTGTGGCAACTGTGTGAGCTTGACACGTCTTCCTTTCTAATATTTTCATAGCATGTGGGATATGGTTTTCCAAATGGAAGGCACATCGTCCCCCAGAAAAATGGGAGAAAGACGAGCAGAGACTTACCCAGACGCGAAAGAAAAGGGCAGCTGGTGGCGGAACTTCACGGTCAAGAAAGAGCAGGGCGAAAAGCGACGGCCAGATGAATCCTAACTCAGAAGCATGCCCGCCAACAGATCCGGTCGGACCATCAGATGCCCCTCATTCGCCTAAAGAACCAACCGCGATAACGTTGAATGTTGATCAGACCGACAACGTATCCGAAAAGGGTTCTGGACGAAACCGCAAAAGGCCTGAGATGGAACTCAGGGGCCAGGGATCAACTCATTCTCGCGCATCTCGGGCCAGCGGCACAGCAAGGAGCCCCATTGAGCTCGATATAGAGCTTGGTTCAACGCGGCGCTCGCTGTTCCCCTCTCCGCGGAAAAACGGAGAGCAGAAGGTCCTTGGGGAGGTCGCCGTTAATATCGTTCAAACTGGCCCCAAAATCATCGAAATCACGGAAAGGGAGATGACCGAAAAGAAGGGCAACCATCCTAGAAGCCAAACCCCAGAACCGCCCAACAATGACTTCGCCGATCTCTTTGGCCCAACTCCGCGGCCTTCAACTCCCCCTGCTAACAAGGGAGCAAATAGCGGTCCCTTCAAAACCCCGACTCGGCCAACTCCGAGTCACCGCCCAGTCACTAGAAGCGTATCTAGGAGCATGCGATCTACTAGGTCTCTTGTGTCGCCAAACCAGAGACTCCTGGAGCGAAGCCCAACTCGCACTCCTTCCCGTACACCCCGCAAAACGCCTCGGTCAGCGTTTCTGTCTGGCGCAATGATACGGCGCTCACCCCGTCACCAACTTCCATCCGAAGCTATGGGGGAGAGTGGCTTAGGCACACCATTGACGCATTCGATCAGCCAGATGTTTTCAGACACAGACCATCTGATTATGCCCAGCCCATCCCGTGGCTTCGGGATCGACTTCGGCTCGCTCCCACACCTCGATAATATCGACCAACACAGCGGGCTGCCTCATTTCGATTTCGCCACGTTGCTAGCGACCGATTCACTCATGCCAAGCTCGCCACCCGCCCTACGGAGTGGTGAGCTACTCGGCTTTGGCGGCAGCCTCGAGTTTGAGATGGAGGCGCACAGCTTGGAATTTCACGCCAGTCCCCGTCGCAGAAGTGGTGTTAAGCACTCCACTAATAGTGACGAAAGCACATAATAGTTGTGCAAACCTTGTCAGTCTAAACGGCCAAGAAGCTCGAAATTCTCGAATTGACATCTATGTCACAAAAATTTTCGCTGTATATACTTCAACTTCTGCACCGTACCAGTTGTTTTTTTCTAACGCCTGGTGGCACGCTGGGATTTGTTCTGCAAAGATGCTTTACGGGAGTTTACCGGAATGGAGGGATACCCGAGGGTCGAAAACGGCGTTCCGGATACCCCCTTCTCGCAAGTGTGAATTTTAAGTCGGTTTTTTTTTCAACCTCTACTACGAGGTCGAAGGCGAGCATGTCTTTGCGCTGTACATGTATGCGCACAGGGTCAAAAGCAATGTATAGCATTCAACTAGTTTAAAAGTGATTGCAATGCCATGACTGCAAACAGTTACTTTCAAAGCCCATGATACTTATTTATTAACCCAAGTTATATCTTGTTTCGCCTTTGTGATCGCTTCCTTTTGTGGCCGTAGCAGTAAAAATTTGGCTATTATTTCAGAGGGTTCAAGCATATATGTCAAGAGCATAGTACTTCGCAACTACGCAGTCCAGGTAGTCTAGATCAATCGCCACCCTCATCGGATATTTACATGAGCAATGTCGTCTCGGTTTCACATATCTACATTATTATACTTTATACAGGCCCCTGACCAGACTACGTTGTAAGGAAATTGAGATTCACAATATGATACTGTCCCGTTCTTGCTACAATTCGAAACATGCAGCAGAGCTCACACACATAAGTCATGGGCCGCTCCATGGTTCCCGAATTGAGCCAATTCGCCAACGGCCGCTTTCATTTAAACGCATAGGAATGAAAGGCTTTGATGGTTTTCGCGGCGCTCTAGGAACTTCGATCCCTTTCAATACGGTGTCTAGCGCTTCTTCCTCGCGCTGTCTGCGCTGCCTAAGTTCCGCGAGGGTTGCCAGCCCCCCTGAGCGAGTGCGATATAGGCGCGGTGAGCTTGTGGATGCTGAAGGTGTGGGATGTGGGGTGGAACGCGTCGGAGATGGAGTCGAGGAGGGGTGCTTGTTGCTGAGCTTCCCGGTAGAAGAAGGGGAACCGTACACAGGCTTCCCAGTGGATGATTGGGATTCAGAATCATATGCCGACGACGCCCCGTCCGCTTCGGGTTCATACACTGGAGCCATTGAGATTGAGGAGTCTGCCAAACGTGTTGGTTGCGTGCTTTTGGTTACTAGCTGATGCGGTTGCGTGCTCTGTGTAGATTGTGAAGATGGTTGTGTTTCATCCTCGACTGTGGGCTGGGAGAAGACGACATCCAGGGAATCTGATACCGAACTGAGGGCTTCACTAGAGGACGAACAATAACTTGCGGCTGTAGCGGGACGATGCGGTGTGGCAGGATCACGCTGTTGCCTCGAGTTGTAACTCTCGGCTTGGGTCAGTTGGGAAAATGGGGGTTGGTCATGTTCAATAGCGAGTTGGGAGAGTTGATTATCTAGAGACGAAGATGAACTAAAGGCCTCGCGCGAAGACGAGCAGTAGCTTTGAGCTCTAACGAATTGCGAGGACGGCGGATTATCATGCTCGATTATAAGCTGAGAAAATTCATCATCTGAGGACGATGAACTGAAAACATGGCTCAAAGACGAGCAATAGCTCTCAGCCCTGGGAAACTTTGAAGATGAAGGAATATTATTCTCGATCACGAGTTGAGAGAGTTCGTTGTCTAATGACGATGTAGAGCCGAAAGCCTCACTCGAAGATGAGTAACGGCTCTCAATCGAGGTTGGGCGGACTCGTGATGTGCTTTGATGATTCAGGCGCGTCGACTGCATGCCCTGGATTGTGATCGGTTGCGAAGATGGAGATACATCAGACTGAATAGCAAGTTGGGAGAGCTCGTTTCCCACAGACGCTACAGACGGCGAGGTGCTGTAAACCACGCTCGAAGATGTACAATAACTCGTGGCTGTAGTCGGCCGAGGCGGAGTCTGGGAGTTATGATGACGACGGGATTGTGAAGGTGAAGGGGAATGATGGCGATATTGCGACTCAGGCTTAATCTGTGAACCAACTGACCACCCCAGAGATACACGTCCGCGCGGGAACCGTCAGTTCATGCTACCAGCGTTTTCATACTCAAACAGCTCCTTGTATTGTTGAGCGATCTCCACAACACTCTGGGCGGCTTGAAAATCTGATAGAGCCACTGATTAATAAAGCACACGCCACGAAGTATAGTAGGTAGTAGGGTAGCACAAGTGAGCCTCATTGTAAGACGCTACTACCTAGCATCACAAGCGGCCTAATCAACGCAAGGATGCCCATTCATTAAGGAAATCAATCTAGTTAAGTAACGTACCAACATTATTACCCAGGTCCACTGCATTAAAGGCCTTGACGGACAAGTCTGGGTTCACTCTTCCGATGATTTGAGCACCGTTTCCAGCCATGAGATGAGACTCCTTACAGCAATTTCGTGTTAGTCGGTTTTCTCATGACAGCAGACAAGCGAGCACATTGGCAGCTAGCGAGATGGGAGATGTGGCCCATACACGGGTGATAATGGCATTGACTTCACCGTTGGCTTCAAGAAGGGCAGACTCGCCGCGGAGTTGAGAGACCTTGCCGACGACGATGACATTCTGGCCGACATAGGATGGGAGCAGGTTGGCGGAAATGCGGGGCGTTGACACAGGCTCCATGGTGATGTGAGATTGGTGCGTGATTGTGTGATACCTTAGATGTCAGCGAAGACGGAACGATAGGCCGATGAGTTGCCAAAGCTAACAAAAGGCGTTGCTGGAAGATCTTAGAGAGAGTGGACGGGGATTTTTAGGGTAACCTGTCCAGAGTAGGTAGAGTGAATAATTGATGCCTGAGGGCTGAATGGAAGAATTGGAAGTTGCAGCTAGGGAGAGGGGCGCAGTAAATTGAAACGCGCTTTCTACCGCGTTTCCGGTCTACCGCTAGGTAGCTAGCTGCCTGACTAGCCGCATCGCGTTTAGATCGCTGCCTGCTTACCTATGTAGACTACCTAGAGTCTACCTAGGTAGACGGACAAGACTTTGACTTCATGAAAGAGCTAGCTAGACACTAGCAGCTGCTGCCGACTGGCAACTCTCTCTTCAACATCCACGTGCACAACGTCGTCCACTCAGACGTTATCGCCGCAACATCCCATACGTTTTTGAAATGGGTGCCCCCCCGTCAGTCATCCGGGCTCTTTCCACAAGAAGATTGATACGGCGATCCAATCAACTTGGACAGCACAGTCGATTCTTGGAAAGGGGTTCCGGTATCATGCAAACGTGTAATACGAGAGGTTGCACAAATAGGGCTGACCCAAGAGCAAGCCAAGGGTCCCAATCACTCGCCAAAACGACACGACCGGTTGAGCATATCCACGTGAATCCTGTGAGACTTTTACAGTACTCCTTAATATACCCCGGAACCTTCACGACTGGAGGATGGGGGTTCTTGCTAGCTAGACGAGCGAGGATTTGCGGGGTGTATGGGCCTACTACGGCTTCAACACAAATGTGCGGCAGAGCCCGCTTCACGCCACTCTCGTCGAGCTAATTCAACCACACCACTTGTGTCGGCCTTTGTCTCGGCGTCTGAATACGTGCCAGATTATGGAACAGCGCCTTGCGCCAGAGAGCGAGCGAGTCGTGGAAATGCCTTATAGTCTACCTGCCCAGAAATACATACTTTGCGCACAGGTCAGTCTTAGAAGATCAGGAGTCTACAACGTCAGATTACTATCTTCATCGGTCCCGCTAGTGAACGAGCCTTTAGGCTAGCGTCTTGTCGTTCTTGCGCCCTGTGAAACGCTATGTAAGCACGATCGGTCATCGACAGCATTGGTCGTTTTAAGACCACAAACGCTAAGTCACAAGGTCATCTACAGAGCCGCCCGCCTGGTCCTCACGGTCCTATGATAATCTGTAGCTACTTGAGATCATGAGGCGAGAACGCCTGTCTACTGTTTTATATATCTACCTTGGGAGAAGCGAAGTACGATACGGAAATTGTATGTAAGGAATTCAACTATTGTGTGGCCTCCTCAACGTTTACTATTATTTATCCAGAATGTTCTGCCTATGCGGTCTCGTCAGGCTGCATATTACCAAACGCCGTAGCCGTCGATGTGGACTGCAACCCTAATTCTCTAAACTTTGTGGCTTAGCTACATGTACTAATACCTGGAGTGAGTTGGGACAGAACGAAAAATATACCTCCAATGTTGTCCTGAAACCTTCAGACGGAACAGTCGGCGCACACCGACACCTGGGCCATAGGCAGGCATTACTTTCAACCCATGGCGATTTCAACGGTAGCTGGGTTCATATTCTAATCAGACTTCCGCCGTCGTATGCCAGAAAACCTAAACATTGCCAGTGCCCAATCGTACGCGCTCATTCCCTAGAATGTCCAGAATCCGTATAGATCCATTATTACACTGCATTTTGAAAGTCATCGGTCTAGCCCTGTCCAACGGTGTCGATCTGCCGCTGTCTTCAGAATGCAGACTTTAGATGGAAGCCCCTGGTCTCCGTCTCTCCGCACCTCTTAACTCCTATCCACGAAAAACCTTGATGCACATCTTAACGTACTGTGATAGGTTCAGGGGTATACCATGGCGAATTCGTGGCCACCACTTCAAGCTCTGCTTCTACCTTACCGTCAGCATCTGATTTCTGTCAAGCTTGCCTGATCCCGATCCCGACGGTCAACGCTATACTCTAGCTCGACGACACTATCTCGCCAGTTCTGGCGCATATCCTTGAGACGGGTCAAAGAAGATCCTAACGCAGTCGATATGGTTTGGAAGCCGTCTAAGCCCGACGACTAGAGCATATATCTTTCTATATCATTTCTAAGCAGTGGTCCCAGGATTAGGAAAGCAAAGCTCATCTCCGGTTGCTGGTTTTCACATGTTCCCCCACCCTGGTGTAGTCCTTCCTCGTCTAGAAATAGTAGCTTCGCACAGTATATCCTACAATAATCCGGATAGAGGGGTATCGGAACGCCTCGGGACGGGTCTTATGCCTACTCTCCCAAGCATCATGTAAGCTAACGGTCGCAATGCTGAAGTTAGATATCTCTGAATACATTCCTCTTGCTACTTGCTCCCCGTCGTGCCCCTATTGAAGGCAATAAATACCAGCTGCCATGCTTTTACCATACTACTATCCGACCTCTCTGGGAAATGGATGCTTCGCTCGTGGTATGTCTCGCATTAATACTGTGTCAGGAAGCACGGGGGAGGCGCATGGGTTGAGGGGTCAAGCAAAGAGAGTTTCGTTCCGAGTTTGACATTGTCTAGTGTCATTCTCTATTGGTGCTGTACCAAGCTCATCCATGTCCATCTGCGTCCTGCATCTAGTTTGACCATGTGAACTTTTGAATCGGCTGGTACGCCACGTTACCAGCTATTTTTCGTTTGCTTTGGCCTTAATCTCGACGCTCCTCCTGGATACAGCTCACACTTCTTTTTCAGCGTCTCCGTGCTCTTCCGGCCAAGTGGTTGACGATCCTGTCCTTATTTTCTTTTTACCAACCGGTAGATGCCTGTAATCTCACCACTACCTGCTAACGACGACCTGAGCATCCTGTCGATGTCTAATACTCTGCCACATCGACTGATCTGTGAGGCAGCCACCCAATAGGACTGCTTGGCCAAACACGGAGGCGCCACTTCGTCCTCCCAACCTTGATCTTTAGTTAGGAGCTCTGATTGCGAATCAAGATTTCCTTCTCACTGACAAAAGCTATCAAGACGACCGAGGACTTTCAAGTTCCCCTTCTATCGCGTGATCTCCAAGGCAAACGAGCATCGACGGCAGCATGAATGAAACGCCAACTTACACCCAGTTCAACTTCCAGAATGAGGAAGACCTCAGCTTCGGGATGTTCGACGTCCCAAGCGCCACGAATCACCCCGGGTTTCACCAGAGTATGCCAACAGAGGCATATGCTGACGCCTTTTCGCTTCATGCACAAGCTTCCTCCTCTGGCCACATCTCGACTCAGAATTCGCCATTCGCGTTCATTCCGCGAAGCTTCGTGACTTCGTACGATGAGCATGCGCGGTCATCGACTCCATATCTAGCACACACAAAACTCGAGTCTCCGGCGCTGTCGAACGGGTCTTCCACAACGCCCGATACCAAAGAATCCCAGCAGCTACTAGTCACGCCCAAGCACGCGTCGGCCACTAGGCACGTCGTAGACGACGAGGGCGGCGACATGGAAGAAGATGGAGACGAAGAAGAGGACTTCGACGACGACCCATTACCCCTTTTGAGCTCATCTTCGGCACGGAACAAGCCAGGGGGCAAGCAGCACAAGACCGCAACGAGGGAGAATACCATAGCAGCGAATCCCAAGGAAAAGGAGGGCAAGCGCAGACACTTCCTCCAGAGGAACCGGGTGGCGGCGATGAAGTGCCGGAAGAAGAAGAAGGAGTGGGTCAACGACCTAGAAGAGACCAAGTCCGGGCTCGAGAGCCAGAACACGCACCTGCACATGGAGCTGGACGGGCTCGTGGACGAGGCGAGCCGCATCCGCGCGCAGCTCATGGTGCACGCCAACTGCAACGACGCCAACATCGACAAGTGGATCGAGAACGAGGCGAAGCGGTTCGTCATCGGCACGGGCGAGCGGTACGACCAGATCCTCGCGCACGCCAACTTCAGCCCCACGCAGGGGCAGGCGCAACCGCAGCAGCATCAAGACGGGGGCTTGTCCTCGTCGGCCGGCTCGGAATATCACGCCGGCGGAGGCCCGAACCTGATCAGCCCCCTGACCACCCCGTCGTCCCAGATGCCGCCCACCCCGCACCAGGGCAACCAGGTCCCGTCGTCCCCGGCGTTCTACACGCATACTACGCCCCCCTCGATGAGCACGCCGGGATGCTATGGCGTCCCGCCGCACGAGGCGGCGCAGTTCGCGCAGGGACTAGGCCAGACGCCCGCGGGCGACGAGGAGCCTGACTACGACGGCATGCCTTTATCACTATACGACCACCCCGTCAGCTGAGATTTCAGTCGATGTCCTGGTGTCGATCCTCGTCCGTACTACATTCCGGCTCAGTTTCACTAGAAACCATCGCCCCTGCTCACGCTCCCATCATATTGATAAGGTGCCTGTAATAATAGTAATAGGAGGTTTTAACTTTATTTCTTTTATTCTTGGTTCTTGTTTTTTCTTTCGGATTCAGACACCTCTTCGATTCTTGCTGGTGGTCTCGCTGAATATAATAAGCCCGCCACCGCCCGCTTTATACCCTATAGCAACTTTTTATATATATCTCTCTCTCTTTTAATCCTCCTACCTATGGAGAAGCTCGGAGTTTGGAGGGTGTGGGGATGGAAAGGGGGATCTATCCCTGACTATCTCTCACCAGGGAATGAAATTTACCGTTAAAGGAAATTAGGGAAAATGGAATACAGCACTTGATGGAAGAATGGTATGGACATTTTGTAAAAACTTTATACCGAGGCACCAAAATCGGGATTCCAGAGGCTGGATGTATGTATGTATGAACGTGGGTACTGGCGACACTGGAAATGTCTGGACATGGATGATGTATTATACTGGTAGGTAGGCAGGGTGCTTTATGTACATCGACAGTAGGTTTATAATGCATCTATCATCAAACTAAGGGCTTGTGGAATAGTAACTCACTACTATGGATTCAGTCGTCACGGTTATTTTCTGTGGTTACTATGATAATATCGCATTCTTACAGTTGCTTCGATTATAGTGAGATATCAGACCTTTGCTCTGAAATATTAATAGTCCGACGATGATAGTAGCGTTGAATTAGCGTTGCCATTATAAAGGTGTATATATGAGGAAGCTCGTGGATAAGATTTGAGACAACAAGAAAACTGAAAATCCTCAATTGTCTATTCGGCATGGATGTATAGTAGTTCCGAATATGTGATTCCCAGATGGTTCAGGTAAAATTATGCTAACACGTGTATGCATAACTCCGTAGAATTGTATCGTTCTTTTGTGGTCGTGTTACAATTTTGTATTGTACATTTCCCTTCATATTTACATAGACGTACACTATTCACTCGCTATAGTAATAAGTGATTTCAGTATACAGCTAGCTGATCGGTATGGCATACCAATTGCTCAGTTTCAATGCCGGTTTCTTTAGCCACGTTCGATGCACGCAAGCCTCATCCGATAAATAGCGTCCCCCCTTACTCGACAACAATATCGCCGCTTACTGCCCTACTCGGCAAGGCGGCATTGGTGACGAATATCCTGGGGGCAATATCACTCTGGTGGCTCTCAATCATATGCATGAGGGCGTCGCGCTCGACAACGATGCGGCCCGTCTCTAAAAGATCCTTGACATCCACATCGCCAACGTCGAGGGCACGGCCCCAATTAGGCACGAGGTCTAAAGAATCAAAGAGAGCGTCGCGGCGTGAACTCGTAATAAAAGTGCTGCGTCCGGCCTTGCGCCCCCAACCATTTGTATCGAGCACCTGCTTTACCCATTTGGCGCGGAAGCCAGCCTCTAGTTCGGCACTTTCACGTAGACGGCCGTTCTGGAGTAAGGCCTCGAACTCGACCGGCATAGGTAACTCCATGCCGTCCTGGCATACAAGGAGCTCGCCTCGACGGTACCGGTACGATAGCGCGGTCCGCCATGCCAGATCATACACTTTGCGGGTGATCTTGGTACCGAAGTCGCGCGGCTTTGGACCGAAGGTCTTTCCACCACCACGTCGCAACGGGGATTGCTTGTCGCCCACACGGGCTCTACCCAGACCCTTCTGTTTGTATAGCTTCCTGTGCGAACCGTGCACTTCATACCGGGTCTTCGAATTAGCAGAACCCTGGCGTGTGTTGTCACCCTCGTAGACTACTGCTAGATGGAGAATGTCGCGACGCAGTGGAAGGTTCAGGTGTTTTGAAGACCAGGATTCCAGCCTTTGCGGCTCGTAAGAGGGGAAATTGAAGATGGTCACAGGGACGGTCGCCGCTGTACACAAATATCGTCTGTTAGAATGCTAGACAGAGCGCAGGAAGGAGTTGGAGGCGCCGTGGCCCGTGGAATGAGACGAACCTGGTCTCCAGAGAGTGCTGGATGAGGACGAGGTGTTGGTGTTTGTGGTTATAGTCGGTAGGGGAGCTTCTGTGGCCATTGAGCGCGCAAATGTCGTCGACGGTATCCGGGCCTGATTATAAAGGTCAGTAGATGAGTTGCATGTCTTGTCTTGGGGTGTTGGCGTACAGAAGCGGCATCTCTACAGGTATGGGATGCCAGGCTCAGGCCCTTCATGGCCTCGTTGAGGCCCCTCACCCCTCTGGCGGCCATCGCTGGTGCCGGGAGTTGCTACCTAGGTACAGTGCCAGGCCTTTTTGGTGGAAGCCCAGCCGTAGCAAGAATGTAGCGGAAATATAACAGCAATAAAGTGCCAGGCGAGGATGCAGCGTAAATGGAGGACAACAGCAGATACGTGATGATTGTATGTTGAACCCCGGAAAAATTATTGAAGGAACAGGAAGTAGCGAATTAGAGAACTAAGATAGTGGTGGATGACCCGCTTTTTAGATGGACGGGTCCTTCCCCGGCACTCATGCCGGAGCTTTTTTCGGGAGAGAAAGAGCAGCAGAAAAAAGTCAAGTGCGTTTGAGTCTTCGATAATTACGAGACGAGACTAGACAACCGCCTCCCTCTCGTCAAAGGCCCCAATTGGCACCATGTCCAGCTGCCAGAGGGTCGCCAGGCCCCTCGTGCAATCAGTGCAGTCAATACACCAACATGGCCTGCTCTTCCAGACGTCGGCATCGCTCGCTCGCTCATTTTCTATAACATCGGCCCGTAAAGATGAGGTGCCTCCGACCACAGCTGCAACCACGTCGTCAGCATCGACGCCGACACCTGCACCGACACCTACACCGATATCAAACAATGCCACTCCCGCCGCTGCAGCTGCCGAGTCTGCAAAGCCGCGCATGCAAGATCGTCTAATGGACCCAAATACCACCACCGCACATTGGGCCGAGCGGAAGCTGATGCGCACCGGCACGCCACCTGTCGGATCGCGCCGTCGTCGTGCTGCCCTCCGGTCCTCGCAGAACGTGCCCTTCGAGCAGCTACCCTACCAGTGCTTTCAGGAGGCCCGCAAGATCTTGCAGGAGGACCGCCAGGAGAAGCTGCAGGCTCTCTCCAAGGAGTTGGCAAAGATCCAGCGCCTCGAGGGAACACCCGCCGACCAGATCCCCGGCGGTCAGCGCAAGAAGGACTTGCGCCTGACGAGTTTACGAAAATACGTTGAGGAGCTCAAGGTCCTAGTTGACATCAACGACCCCATCGTCAAACGCCGCTTTGAGGATGGACTCGGTGAGTGCCGGCGCTCTTGTCCTCCTACCCATCTTCCCGAACCCTTTTACCATAGTCCGAGGGCCTACAGCGCGCTAGACTACTTCCTACAATGCAGTCTTAACTATTTTCAGGCATCTGAGCATGCGGGGATATATTACTAATGATGTTTATAGGTGATATGAATAAACCCATTTATCGACACTTAGCGGAAAAGAAATGGCGTGGCTTACCCTACCGAGTCATTAATCAGCGTATAGAACAGCTAAATATTGTGCCTGATGTCCTCCCCAAATTTGAGCCTGTTGCCGACGTGCAGCTTTACTTCCGCCGAAAGAAGGTTGAGCCCGGTGAAATCCTGGACTCGAGGGTATCCGAGGTATCGCCGCGTCTGAAGGTGCAAGTCTTCAATGCGGGGGAGCGTCTCGTGTCAGTCGCAGTGGTGGACTTGGATGTCCCCAACGCTGAGACTGACTCGTTCGATCGCCGGTGCCATTACCTTGCCGCCAACATACCCATTAGTCCCGACCAACCTTCTCTACCCCTCGGCAAGGTGAACAAAGAAACCCAGTTGGCCGTTCCTTGGCTGCCCGCTTTCTCACAGATGGGAGCGCCCTATCACCGGTTAGCCGTCTTTGTCCTTGAGCAGAAACATGGCGCGACTTTAGATATTGCGAAACTGCGTGAGCTTTACAATGGTCGTGATGGATTCAGTCTGAAGAGCTTCCAAGACAAGTTCCCTCTGAAGGCCGTTGGTCTCAACATTTTCCGAACCATCTGGGACGAGGGTACCGCAGGTGTCATGGAGCGCGCTGGCGTGCCAGGTGCCGACGTCCAATTCAAGCACAAACGTGTCTACTCGCTCAAGGGCCCCAAGAAGGCTCGTGGTTGGGAGGCCAAGAGATCCAAGCCCAAGTACAAGAGCTTGTGGAAGTACAGCAAGAGGATTCATGGCATGAACAGGCGCCGCTAAATCCTTTACCTATCCAAATTTTGAAGTTATTGTATTATCACGTGTACAAAATGCGCGGCATCCTGAATCAAGCGTGGCAGACGGAGAGCATGAGTTATATGAAGAGCCCTAAAAAAGGCAATCCACGTTGTATCATATCATGTCAAAGCTATGGTCCTGTGCATAATACTAGACAAGAGATTTTGGAAATCAGCTCCAATACATGTTGCTTGAATACCTTCAATCTTTTAGTATTGGGTCCTTAGATTTACTAAGGATAGAAGACGTAAATGATCCCGGAGGTTAGCATACCAGTAGTGATGATATATTTCAGAAGCATGCCCAAACTACAACGGTCAATATCACCTTCGTTTTAGTTCCCCGTCAACTATAGATACCCCTTTTATGATCTAACGGATCTAATACGAGATATGCTAATTCAACATACGAACCTCTCATGGGTGGAGCCTCGGCCTGCCATGAAGTGTACAATACTGAAGCGAATGCTTTCTGAGTCGCAAAATGTGAGGCTAGGTCGAGTTAAGTATTTACATGTGTCGGCGAACCTCCCTCACACGTGGTGTCTATTTGGCTACGCGTCAGCCGCAAAGCTAGGAGTCACACCGGCGAGCAACTCCAGTCTCCGTAGTTGGAAACAGCATTTCATAGAGATGTCTTGTCGTACTCAAATGTTGAGGAAAACTGCTCGTTCCTGAAGTGAAAAAATCAGACAACCCAGTCGCTGACATGGATGAATTTATTCGTAACGCGATGTAGGTTGCCTGTTATGAGCCCGATATGATGTTATCCTATATATACCTTATACGAATGCTCCAAAGTCAAAATCGCCAAATTCCAAGAATCCAAGAACTCGAATACCTACCACATCTCCTTGCACCAAAGTTTAGGTGACGAAATTCGAAACAACCTCGTGTTTTGTATGTATGTGAGCTTAAGCCTAAATGTAGGCGAAGCCTCTTGGCACGCGACTTTAAAGTTCGTAAGATGCATGCACATGAATAGCGATGGAAGTAGTCAGCGGACCGCTACCGTCTGCATTGGATCGCCTCGTGTTCCTTAAAGCATACAGTTAGTAGGAAGCTATGGGACGATTTGTATTGGACACTGTACTAATACAGCATACGCTCCTATCCCAGGATTGATAATAAGATGTGAATCACAATGCGAGTCCTGGGATGGGGACGCAGGTCATCTCATCCTGTATCCATCGTAAAGTCAATCATTCACATGTGCGAGCTGGATTGGGTGAAGCAGAAGGCTAGAATGCAGCAGCTCGGTTATGCTATTGTAGGTGTTAGTGTTGTAACCCATGTCTAATACAATAATATATCATTTCATACGTTGTGGAGCCTATCTAATAGTTGCGTGTTTTGAACTTTTGTTTGTATATTGGGCTTTCTTATTGTTCGTTTCATTGACACCATGGCACTAGAAACCAGGGAGCTGGCCCGTGGATTTAGGTGAAAATTAAGTTCTCTATGGTATTTGCTGGTTTGTATTGTTCCCTGGCTGCATCAGGGGGGTTAAGATTATAACAGCGCGGTTTGATAAATGTCTTGATTGAGAATTCATTCTTATTTCATCTTTTAAACAGTCTTCCAGCTTTTGCGGTTTAAGACTTAAGTAGTCCAACTACCTATATATCATAGGCAGATTCATTTTGCGCCACGGACCACCTATTATAGTAGAATTATAACTACTGAAGAGTAGGAAATTTTATTAGAACTATCTGTGAAACTCGCCTATAATTGCATAAACAAGTTTAGTATCATGTATCTCTACTTAGTTTACTTGCCCATAACTTCCTGATAATCTCATGCCATGCCCACCAATTTCCATTTTATCCAACAAGAAAATGAATGAAGGGGAGAACCAAATGAAAAAAACACTTCCAATTATATGTTGCAAGTAATCCAAACGTGTTGAACTTATAAAGTTTGGATCCAGCTCTATTCTATGAGCTTTAGGAATTGAAGAGATGATCGTCCTTCATGGATTATAGCCAGAGGTGGCCAACTTGGCAATCTCGCGCGCCACGATGTGGTGGCCAGGGTCTCTCTGCGCAATTTCACTAAAGTGCTTTGTATTATTTCGGATAGTGTCACCGGATTCGCCGCCTAAAATCGTAGTGAACGCGTCAAAGAGACATGTGGCAGTCCACTGCAGCGCTCATGGTCAATTACTGCTATTAGTGTATGATCTACAAGTATTTTGAAACCGTGAAAGGCTTCTCGTGGTACCAGAAGTAGTCCTTTTACTGCAAAAATAAGAAGAAAAAAAATTGAAAGAAAAATGTCACTGAGATAGTCACTTACCCAGGGACTCGCATCTGGACAGCCCCAGATACCGACGCCAGTAGTTTGGGCCAGTTGTGCAAAGCTATAATGGTCCAGCCACTGCGGCAAGACGAGCTGTGGTACTCCGGTTCTGTGTTCACTCTATTAGTTTCTTCTTGAAGCTCACACGAGTAGTTATATTTACGCGAGGGCTTCGGAATAGCACCCAGCACCGCCGTGGTGGACTGAAGCGACGATGTTCCCAGTCTCTAGGAGGGAGACTGGTTGCACTTCTAACCACGATTCTATCTTAAGTCTTCCGTTCTCAAGGTAAGGATGTAGCGGAGCCATGAACTCGTCTCCGTACGTCGTTCCCTCTGCGTCGTATGGGAGCTTCATGAATTTCCACAGAACCTGTAGATCCGACCTCCAGGCCAGAGTCTCTGCAATCGCTTGCGCCACTGTAGAAAGTTAAGCGTAAGAGGTTGCCACTCGCATCAAGCTTTAGATCCTTTCCTTAGGAAGGGTAAGAAATACAGAGGTGGGAGTATATATGAGCTGACTATCCTTGCTAGGATAGAAATTCAGAGAACAATGTAATACATACTGATTTTTGCGTGGCTCTCCGTCCACACGAACAAGCTACCGAGGCTGACGAGCACGGTCGGCGCGCGAGTAATCCATTCAGTCAAGACTGGGTCCTGCTCTTCGGCCGGCGACATTGAAAGGAGGATTGGTCCCGTGAGAGTGACATTTTGCGGAAGCACGTCCACGGGTATCGATGCTCCAGGGAGGGCTTGTGTGAAGAATGGTGTGTCGTCACTGCGGATATTGTGCCAGTTGACAGAGTCAGCAAGTCCCTTTGACGCTATATACTTCCTCGCGTCCGTGAAAAGGGACATGCGAAGCATAGCATAGTAGTATTGTACATTTATGTAAATATTTTCCGGTAGTTTTGCCCATGGGATCGGAAACGATATGCCAGAGCCCATACTATATGACAGTAAGTTTGATATCCATAATGACTTATTACGGGGATATAAGGAGGTAGCGGTTACTTAGGGGTAGTACATACACTGGGTACTTCCATAGCCAACCAAGATAAGGCTGTTCCATAGGGAAATTCTCAATAGGGGTGAGAGGCGAAATAAAGGCATGGAGTCGGCTGCTGTTCCGCGCTGCGTGGATAGCGGGTCGTAGTGAAGTATCCAATACAATAAGCGATGGATCCACCTCGTCGATTATATCTATGATATGTTTAGACCTATTGTTCCATCCATACTTCAATCTCACCTAAGAAGTGACATTCACGTGCCTATAAACTTATAGAAGAGTCTCATATGCTCTTCACCCGACCACGGCGAAATGTAAAAGGGCATATCTCTAATTATAGTCTTAACTCCGGCGTGGCCCGGAGGATGGAGGACGCTGATTGGATCTCTCCCCCGCCTTATAGAAATGGCTATGAGAGAGAGGTCCGGAAGTTCGTGGTAGACGATGCTGCGTGCGGACGGCCGCTTCTGGCGGGCTCGTTCCGAAATCCGCTCTAATTTCCGAGCCATCGACGGGAAGGACGCGTAATGCACCTCGACTTCGGGGTGACGCTCCAGTAGGGTGTATGCCGTTGCCACAAGGACATTAGCGAGCCCATGCTCGCTATTTGTCAAGAATAGGACGGTGTTGTTGCGGCCTTTGTGGATCGCCGTGATCCGCGGAGCCGTCGGCGGTGTCCACTGGCTGGCGATCAACGCTAGCACCGCGACTGTCATGGCCCCAGCTAGGAATAGACCTCTCAACATTGTTCGTCGGATACTTGGACTGCTTAACTTTACTTCCGTAAGGGATGCTTTAGAATACTCGAGGGGAAGGGACGGAAGACACGGAGTGATCGGAAGCGGAATCGGATAACAGAAAGTCTTATCGGCATCAGCACATGTCCCTTGATAGGGGGAACTCGAAAACTCCATGGAGGTGTTCGATTGGATCACGCGTTTGCAGGATAAGTAAGTAAGCGCCGGGGAGTCCACGATTGCAACCTTTGCTAACCCGTTTCACGTAGTTACGTAGATAAGGTAACGATATACATATGCGTCCCAGCTGTCCCAACCATACTAAAGATCTAACAATATAATAGAAAATCAACATAATTATCCTATAATTATCGGTAAACAGCAGCTTAGAAACATGGAATATCCTCGCTGAATGCTTTTTCTTTGGCTTGACAATAACTGGGCTATGAAAATCATTGCTTGATTTGTATCTACCGGAACTGGAGCTGACAAGATGTTGGAGTTGTGATAAATAGCGTCAACTACATGCATACGCTAGTTCAGTCGAAGGACGATAGTTATCCCGTTCACTCCAATATTCCTAGGCTAGCTTGTGAATAGCGAATAGGCATATTCATTATCTCATACCATTCTCGTTATGCATCTAGGTTAGAAATCTCGGGTAGTTTAGCTCGCCGGACATCAATATAAATGTCGTCTGTATGATATAGGTCCACAATTCCCAACTCGAGTTCAAATTTGTCAGAAAATATAGTGTATTTAGAGTGAAGTCGAGTTGCAAGTCGCTACTAAGTAGAACGTAGGGGTGAAGGCTCAATATTATTGATTCCTGAGTCTATCTCAACTAATTAGAAAGACTTAGACCCTTATCGTCGCGTGCACACTAGAATAGCTCCCGCTAGCCTCCTACGCACTTAGTGCCTGGCAGGAATGTAACGCATTAAAGATGATGTTAGTGATATTTGATATTGTGGATATATCAAACGGTTTCTTGTCTGCTGCTTATTGTTCATATTAATAAAGGCAAAGTTCAAATCATCTTTGGGAAGGTGGTTCAGGTTTTCCTTTTCAATAGGCTGTCATGGCAATACCATGAATGCCGCCTTTGTTATTAGTGAGTGTTAAAGCCTAATAGCTATCTGCAGCAGATTTATATCAACGTAGCATGGATAAGACAACCCGGCGCCTTGACGGGTAGTGAAAGCAGCCTATGGATTTGAAAGTCCTAGAAGACCGGCGACTGAGCCCGAAATAGTTTGCAGAGTTGCTAAAAGTGTTTGCAACCGCCAGCTTAAGACGCTCGCTTTTCCCGCACGGAACAGCTATCACACAAGAAATCACGTAGAGGGTTAATTATAGTAAATGAGATTTCTATATCTATGCTAGGTACTCTAAGAATGTATCCGCGAGTAGAGAAACAACTAGCTAGATAGGTGGTAAGAAGAAAAAGGAAATGAAGCCAGAAGAAAAACATTGACCATCGAGGGAATCGAACCCCCGGTGCCTAACGATACACGAGTATAATACACATTATGTAAGGATACCAACGCTAAGAACGCTATCAATGCAACCGCTAGGCCGTACCAGCACGGCCAGAAGATCCTAATGTTGAAACTTACTATATAGTACTCGTTGAATGCGAGGTCTACACCTTGGACTGTTCTGAGTTTGGGCGGGTTTGGGGACGCGTGGTCCCGGATCCGGGGCCCGGAGAAGTTCCGAAGCCGCTCCCCAGTAGGTTCTGGGCGGTTGAAATAGCTAGGCACGATACTCTTACTCAAGCTTCGCTTCTGCATGAGCCTGGGATATGAACCCACGAAAAAGACGCGAGCAGTAAAAGCTATTCAATGTTTATTGAGCGTTGGAGGAAAGCCAACAATCTGAAAATGGCTCTTGCTATAGTAAATCAAGTTGTCGATCTCATTATCTTGTTTCGTGGGTGAGTATAGGTCTGGGTAATCATTTTTGTCATTGTTGTTGTTGATGGAGGGTCCTGAAACAGGTTGTTAGCATACAAGTTAGGTTCTTCTATGTTTCGGTTAGGAATATGAGTATACATAGTTTATAAACATAATGCTTTATAAGAGCCATGTTACGAGCAAGTGAAACATTCTTCTATTGAATCATGAAAAGACATCTAGGTTTATGAATATAAGAATGAAGGAGGTCTAAACATCTTGATTTAAGAGTAAACAAGGCTTCCCATGCAATAACTCATTGTAGAGGCCAGCTAGCAATATGAAAATTCCCGGCTATAAAGGCTCAGTAAGAAAGTATTGGGATTCTAATTTGATAGCATTCTCTTGGGCTGTTAAAGAACTGAAAGATAAGAACTCGTTGTATTCGCTTTTATAGCATTGCGATCCTAGCTCGTGGTGCTTAATCAAGAAAAATGTTGTAGGTTTTGGAATTTGAAGACCAGACGTTCGTTAAGATCACGCCAGGATACGCTGAGTACGATGCTGTTAGTGAAGGGCAAAACGATCTCTAGGCCAAAATAAAAAGAACAGAGTCAAATTGGAACTGAAATCGGTTCGGACATAGTAACTAGGCATCTATCAATAGAAATAGTGTTCCAGTCTATAGAAATTAGATCCGCATTGCCCGATCTGTGCTATACTAACTAGTTGTCATGCTTAACTCAATTAGGCACTTATTTATGCTGGCGGATTTCAACTCAGGAGTATATGACGACGATTTCATGGTCCCGGGGAATTGGTTCCTCCTAGTCTAGTATTTGTTTATCCTCCATTAAGACTGGCTTCAGCAAAAGTGACAGTACGCCGCATACTGTAGCTCGTTTGTAATAGTCACCAGTGTTCCAACCAAACGTTACGTCTGGGTTAAGCCATGTAGCACATTCATTTGCTAGAAAAATGGGGTTAAAGACGATATAAACCCGTCTCGTCGTAAATAGGAAACCATAAGGCTCAGTCTGTTTCAGTGAAGCCATGTGTTACACATAAGGAATCCGAGATGGATCAGCGGTGAGGCATTAAGCTGTCAAAAACATGGCTTGAAACATTGCACGGTGAAATTCCTCTTGGCTAGAAGAATGTGACTTTTACTTTCGTTCTGAGTAGATAGACACAGGGAGGTCTGTCCATTGCGCAGCCTATGTTGGCTTGAATGCAATTGAAGAATTGGGGAGAGAAATAATAGGATGCCCGTTTCTACTAAGCGCTGTGTTCAGTAGATGATAATTTTGCTATATCTGAACCCAGATGACGTTCAAGGCGGTGGGTTGAAGCGTCTCGGTTGGGTTGAGCACCACGGTTCATTCCCTTTCTCTTTGCCACACTTCGCGACAATGCGCGATTGTACTCCGGGAGCGAACCGGTACATGCTTATTCCCGCAGTCTGCAAGGACGCGAGACGGTCGAGTATATTCCCTGCAATGGTAGTAGTATAAGGTAAGACAAGTATGCGTGGCTACCTACTATAAGTATTGAGCAAGAAGTGGTGTGGCGCACGTACGTTGCGCTTCCTCCCACAGCGTCTCGCATGTGAACATATGTATGTATGTGCCCCTTTATGAGAAAGAGCGTTTATTCGGGCTTGTTATAGACTCCTTGACACATGGAAACATCTAGGGGGTAGAAGGCTTGAGTTGGCCAGGGCCCATGTTGCTTCTCCAGAGGAAGGATCCTTTCAAGTCACGCAAATAGAGCCTAGATCTTTCGATGCAGCGGGAACAAGGGACACACCGGTGCGGCAGGACGAAAGTGAACTCCAAGGGTGTCTGGAATGTCCGTTTCTCACCGCTCATTCTGCACAACCATCGAGAGATTAGCTTGTGGGTGGCCCTCTCACATGTCTCTGCTTCGGGCCATCTCGCTCTACCGCAGACCTAGTGGCGACCGGGTGCTTAGTGACGTGATGGTGATAACACCATCGCATACGACCTAGCATGAGGATTGTGCGACGAACCAACCCTTGTCGCATTTCAAAATAGCAGACTGCAGCTGTTCTCTCCCGACTATGAAGTTTTCAGACTGAGATTCCAGCTCCGGGGTATCTCGCCGAAGCCGAAAGATCAGAAAACCTGGCGAGACAAACGGTCGGGCTCAAAATCAAGGGGAACCTCGTATTCGCTAGCAAGACCATGCTGTGGGCCTACATTACCCGTCTGTCACCTGTCGCCTTCCCACCACATTCAGATGCAAAATGTACGACGCGGTAGTTTAGTATGCATGTCCAAGTCCGCGCGTAATATTTTCTATGTTTTTTTCCGCCACTATGCCCAAAAATGCCTTCTAGTGGTGGTGACCCGCTGCGGTTCCTTGAACGGGGATTTTTTCGTGCGGGGATGAACGATTTGGATAGAGATCTGACTTAGGCAAGCCCAGGATTTTGTAATGGGGTTAGAGCTGGAAGTTTTGTGCAGGAACCACGTTTCGAGGGTGCTAGACAGTATATTAACATGGAAAACAAGTTTCTTTAGTAGCGTTGGATCATGACTACGGAAACACGACGCTTCTGTGAACCTAGTATTTGTCTTTTCTTAATCAACACTGCGAATCGTAACTCGGAGGATATAAATACTGGTATGAGGAAATGCAGCAGGTTTATTATTAATATTAGGTACCGCGAGCTGATGTTAACACATCAGCTCTCATGTCCTCTAACATTGAGCAGCAATAGCTGCATTCGCGATCGTTTGTCCTTCCATGGCCAGCACATATGTACCTCCCTCCAACAATGATTAACCCCCTCCGGCGAGTTGCGATTAAAAGCGCCGAAAACTCCTAGTATTTTCCCTGATCCAACTTCAGGCGCTGAGCACAAGTTTTTCCAACAACAAACGCTGAACACGAAAAGGGTTGGCTGTAACAACCCAGTGTGTACCAACAAAAAAACACATATACTAAAACAAACCAAAACGCCAATCCATGCAAAGACAGACAGCCCTGGGCTTGTCGTCAATTTTTTGACCCTCCGCCAATTGAAAAGGTGTAAACAGTCGCTATGCAATTTGGAAACAAGGTGTGATTTGGGTATCCTGATAATGCCTGATAATGCCATCTTAAAGGAGCGGATGAGATTCTATTTGGATAGTATAGAAATCGTCGTAAATCGTAAGGAGCGTGAAAGGTCGGTCTCTAGTGCAATACTTGCGTAAGGAGTGTCTATCGGGTATCGTCGTAAGGAGCGTCGTAGGTTCGATCATTATGTAATAGTTATTAAGGATAGGTGTGGTAAGATAGGGAATGTGGTGGTCATTGTGTCGATACAGACATGTTGGTATAGCGAGTCCTGTCAAAGGAACGTGGTGTACAATGGCGTCTGGTGTTGAAAGTATTAAAAAGCTGTAGGTAAAAAGGCTGAAAAAATGGTCCTAATCAGGCAACGAAAAACGATTCGAATTCGTAGCCTCATTCTTCTTCTCTCTTAAACTGGATGGGCGCTGAAGAAACGGAGGAATTGTGTCGGTGATGCGCAAACTGAGGCGATGGCATGAACACTGGTGATGGCGCTGAGACGGAGAGTGGCGTGGTTGATTCACTGTAACCACTGGCTGACCACGGCTGGGGCTCTAGAAACGGTGACGGTTTGGTCTGATAGGCAGCAGGCCAGGTGGCGGAGAACGAAACGGCATCCCGGTGAAAGGGAATCTCGAGCGGAGGGTAGCCTGATGAGGGGTGTTGAGCGCTAGCGGTCCTGAGTTCCATGGTCAATCATTTGTTCGCTCTTCAGATCCACACAGGCTGGATTGGAGAGACGAACCCGACACCAAAATTGCTATGTCCCGCGCCTAGATGATGACAGTCTGTCATACTTGCGTCGAAAGAACTGAAATCCTCGTGATCGCTGTATACGATGGACCCCTCGCCGAATGTGGATGATGCTGGACTATAGCCACCATAAGGGGAAGGAATACTGAGGTACTGTCCGCTGTGGAATGGCGAGGAGAGTGTCAGAGGACTCACTGCACTACCACATTCGGGCTCCGGTGCGAGCATAGAGAGGTCTTCGGTACTCCAGCTGAAGGCTGGGCTTTCACCGTAAGGCATGTAAGAACTTGTGGTAGGCGGCGTCCCATGCTCGCTCATGTAAAAGTTGGGAGGATCAAACTGTGGGAAGGACTGCGTGCGCGTCGGTTGAACCCAACCCAACCGTGAGCGGAACTCGGCAATTGTGTCAATAGGAAATTCCATCAACGACATGGGCGTCTGAACATCTTCATCGATGCTTCCCGAAACGTTGATCGAGAAGAGGCGTCGTGCAATCTCCTCAACGGGGCCAATCGCCAGGCTGCCAAAGTAGGCTGCACCAATCTCTGGAAAGAGGCGTTCCATCATCATAGCGGCCGTGTAATAATACGAAATTACTAGTAGGGCGCTTGGTGAAGTACCATTATCTTTAAGGCATCCAACTGGTAGCCAAAAGAGCCAGGTTCTAAGTGGTCGCAACCGATCAAACTGATCCTCGATGGACTGGATAGGGCTGACCTTGCGAGCGCCCTTTAGGAACGAGGCAAGCTGCTGGATGGACTGAGGGTCTTCCTTGTTGTGCTTCAAATGTGCCTCGACCTTGGTTAGCTGATTAATGGTACGTTGAAATGCTTCCAAGTCCTCTTTATGCGGTTGATTAGGTTTGCGATCTGGCTGCGGGGATGGAGGAGCTGTAGGAAACGTGCTACTTTCGGCAATGAACTCCCCAAACTGAGATTCATGCTTCCATGGCTCCATGGCATCAATAACCTTCGCACCGTGTTAGTTCGGCCCACTGCATACATATGCCGGTATCGCTTACCGATGAGGTTCCATGCATTAGTTGAGTCCAGCTTCGCCTATTACATGTTCTAGTTAGTGATCGTCACTCGGATAAATGCAGCATTCATTGCATACCAATCTGTGGCCTGCCACGAAAGCACCAGTGATGCAGCTAGGACAGCGTCAGAGTTTTCAGGTGAGAAGGTGCCAATAGCTTCCTGCAGTCCTTTGAGCGCGATACCACGATGTTCGTATGCCATGTTGCCGACCAACGGACAGTTAGTCAAAAAAGCAATGTGCTCGGCGGAGAACGCAAGCAGAGCATGCATAACGTAACGTTGAGTTGCGCCAATCGTGATGATGCTAGCCAATTATTAGTCGTGTTACTAGCTACAGGCGGTTCGAAACTTACGTAGGAATTTGACGAGTCCACAGAGTGAAGTTATTGGCATCAATCGCTTTTAGGTCGTGACAGATCGAAGCAACGTGGTAAATCAGACGCAGTTCCTCGATAGAAAAATACTCCGGCGAGGGTGCCGTGTATACCAGGTTTGGGAACGGAAAAACCCCGGAGTGTTGCCATTCTGCAATAGTTGCCTCGATCTCCGGCGTCCACATCAGGTCTGGTTTGTCCGGAGTAGCAGCTCTTTCATCAGGGACGGACACATCATTGTAGGGACATCGGACTTTATGCTTTGTGCAGTTTCGACTATTCAAGTAATTAGTCTCAGGGATTCAAATACGTCAAATCATGAAAGATGGGAAACGAACCATTGCGGGAAGTTTTCATCGCATCGAATGTGTCGACGTTTGCTAGTCGTACTGTCAGTGATAGAACAGCCGAATGAACTGCCTTAGCTTGCTTACCAGTTATCACAGCCTTTGCGCGACTTGGTGTGACTAGAAAATTATCAGTGCGCCGTCTTGACGGTGAAGAAATCTTGAACAAACCTGCGTCGGGGGGGACCACCGCCAGGACCAGCCATTGCAAAAATGAATATAAAGCGAAATTAGAACTAGAATAAGGGATTAGTAAGGCGACTGCTCAGTGGCGGCTTGCGAACATGGAATCCAGGCCAGAATCCACTTGAGAACTCGAAACAGACCAAGTCTAAATGACTGAAATACATACATATAACAAGGCACGAAAAAGCGTCGTGCCAGGAACGGAAAGCGAGCGAAGGTTCGTAACGGGTAAGAAGCTTTAGGAATCAGAATATTTTGACAACAAAACTCAGTCGTGGGTTGCTATTTGCTTGTGGTTGTAACAGCAGGTAATCGAGATGGCTAGCGATAACGAGTCACCGATACATATATCGGATAACGCTCCCAACAACTTTTTATTAAGATGGCGGGGGAAGAGAGACCAATAACTGCTGACACGATATTCGTTGCCTGATCTGAAATTTGTCGAGAGCTGAATATTCCCTTTGAAGGTGTTTGAGCGATTGAATATCTCGTTGCAGGCGGGGGGGCGCAGGATCAACGAAGATGAGACTCTTGCGGAGAGTGCAATGTCATTTATATATATAAATACATATATATATTTTGGCGAGTCGAAAGCAGCAGCTGGTGGTCCGGGATATGTGGACTGAGCAGTTTGGATTGCCTACTTGACTTGGGATGTACCAGGCGGTTTTCTTGATATATCAATCAGTGCGAGTGATAATGGGGTGCCGGCGATAAGACAGAGCGGGTGAGAGTCTTGAGTAGGCGACGGATTTTTTAGATACTCGAGAGTTTCCAAATCTCCAAAACACAAAAAAAGGAACAAGCGAATGACAGGAGTCGACGAGGACTTCCTAGAGGTGCGATAAAGCGAGTGTGGTGGTGAGGTGGTGCAGTAGCTGCAACGCCGAGATGCTGTTGATTGATGATGGAATTGATCAAACAAAGTTGGAGTAGAGTCGGGGGACAGGAGGGATGTTATTATAATAGGTAAGAGAGGCCCCAAAGGAAGGGGGGAGGCTGTGGGCAGCAGACCAGGGCCAACGCCGCTTCATGCAGCCAGCGCACCCAGTGCAGCGAAGTCGACGCCAAATACTGCGTCCTATGCAGCGAGTGGCCAGTGCAACCCGCGCCATGCGGTGCTGCCAAGGCCCATTTTAGGTCCCTTTCTGACGCTACCCACAGTGTCGTTTATTCCCTAGATTGGCGAGGTTCTCGACATTCACACTGTCTTGCTAGGGCGGTACAGCTGGTAACCTCTGAGAGGTCACATCGAAATCTACGACATGCCCAAAATCTTGAAGCATCTTTGAACTAACTAACTACTGTTTCTTTGTTGACCTCTCAGTTCTACTCATACGATAGCCCAAAATAGAAGCGGATCGTAACAATGAATGTTCGCAAATCCAAGACAAGTATGAAAGGACGAGCATTAAGTTGGAAGGCTCCTCGGGAATACAGTGCCTGTTGTTGAGTAATGCTTCCATTTACGCATAGCTCAAGTCAAGTAAGTCCTTGACATGATGCTGTTTCCCAGTAGCCAGCCAGGTACCTACGTAGCTACCTAGGCGGGTAGCTTACACAGGTACATCGTCCTAGAGCAGGTGCTTGTCAACAACCCCACCTGATACTGTACCTCAGCATAACCCCTGTCAATAGGCTAGTGCCAACCCACCTGGGCATCTACACTAAGAAGTTAGGGTCCGGAGGTACCAAGTATAGTCCAATGCTGTCATATCCTAGAGGCGTATGACGGTGCGACAAAAAACCCAAAAAAAGGGAATATTAGGTAAGGCCCGAGAGCCCGCCATGGAGAGAAATGCATTGTTACATTGATGTAAGCGATCTGATATATATGTCGGGTATACCAGCATTAATACATTATGCATCTAAGCCAATGGTATGGATCTTTATGTAGGTATTATTTACCTACATGTACTGTGTATCATAGGCAATATACCCGATGCGCTTTACGTTGTGATGCTTCGAGCGTTCGGGCAGTATTGTTGTTCCTCCAAGATCACGCTGATACCTTCCTCTACAACCCCAACTGTCACGTTCAAGGCCTAGTACTCACGGGGTCCTGTAAGGCTAGTGGGTTACACATAGGTATACTTGGCACGAGAGCCCTACGAGGTAGTATTGTGGTACCTGGGCAAAGGCGCGAAATTGATAGGGAATCGACTTGGTATATGGTCTCGTCGAGCCATCAACAGATGTGATTTGGGCAGGGTTTGGATCGTGGAACTTCTACTTTGTTGAAATAATATAGGCAATTCCTTGACCACTTAATAAGTATGTATTATGTACAGTACTACCCAGGAAGCATCTCGGTCTTTTCTGGGTTTAGTACAGTACCAATGAGGCGAAGCAAGCCGCTGGCGACTCCATTGATTGGATCCTCTTTGTGCCTTCGTGCACACTTCCTTCCCCGAAGTCCCCTACTGTCCGCCCATTTCAATCCCCGTCACCCCACAGTGCTCTACACAGGGGTTCAGGAATCAGCAGTTGCGCTTTTCTATCTTTTCTATGGCTCAGACAGTGCCAAGTATCAGGCAGGGTTGGATCTTGTTAGTGTCGGACTTGGAGGTTCGACTGACAAAACCTGTCCCAACGTCTGCCTCAACACAGGCTTTCGGTGATCAATGTGCTTCGCATCTGCCAGATCCAACATGGCCTGAAATGTGGCGTCAGACAAGACACTCAAAGCTAACGGTCCATCCTTATTTACGTTACTCTGCAGTTTGACGGGGAAGCAGCAAGCGGCTGTGCTGTCACTGCTTAAGTTGCTTGACGTGTCAGTGTTGAAGCGGGCTGCCCAGTTGTCAAGAGAGGCGGAAGGTAGCAATAGATACTTCACGCGGGGGCACACACAGTGGTCTAGGAGACACAGGCAGATGTCTGCGCATTTATGATGTCGCTATGTCTGCATACAGCTCCTCTAGATTCACACTGCGCATACAAACCCAATGGCCACCAGCCTAGGATAGTATCACGGCAATATATAGCAATATATACTAAGTCCGACAGATGCCCAGCGTTGCTATAGGCAGGCCAGGTTCTTTCATGTGCGGGAAACAGCTCTTATGCCATATACAATAATATTTCAATCAGGAATAGATCCAATTCCATATGCACGTGCTATACCTGACCGGGTACTCCATCTGCGTCTTTCTGGACCCCATGAATCCTGGGAGAAATGCAGTGTACTAATCACCAGTGAGAGATGGGATTTCCGGGCTACGATAAGGTATGAGCGCGGGCACCAGCCATTCCTGAGTAGGATGCCCATCCGCATGCTAACAGGTTTCAGGTCATGTGCCGCAGTGGTTTTTCATCATCAGTATATAAGGCTTGATAGCTCAGTGTCTCTACTTACTTATAAGTAGACTCGTGGCGTATACGCCGGTCGTTCAAACTAGTACTCGGGGGACCAAGTCTACCATGAACTTCTACAGTAAGTCTCGAAGAAAACATTGCCTAGTGCCAAGCCAAGTAATGGAATTATAAAATACAGTCAAACATGCTGATCTTGGAGCCGGCGAAAAGCTCCGGCCCCAGCTTTCATGATTGGACATACAAAAACAGACCACGCAAGTATGGTAACATGGGGGCAGGTTACCTTTGCGCGCTACGTTGTCCACAAACGCAAATTGAGGATGTCGCAGAGGAGAAGACCATGATTGACCTGTTTCAGGACAGGAAGATGGTAGCGTTCAGAGTAGCGTTCAGATTCTCAAAAATCAATTCTTCATTACATATACTTGCGGGCTTTCACCGCCCAGGCGCCCTAAAACAACAAGCCGCTTCGGAGTAGCAGGACATCAACCGGCCATTATGTTGTGAGCGCTGACGAACTGCCGTTACCTGGGTTAATATCATAAAGGGCTTAGGGCAACAACAGCATTGCTTAGGTGAGGGGCAACGGGGCCATCGGCTACCGGACTAAAACGATCTAGCGGCTATCCGGGGACTTTTGATGTCATCTCTGAAGTCATTGCACAAAACGCACTAGCCTTTCTACCTTTTAACCACGAAAACACCCGAACGCAGATACACTAACATAGTACAGTAGTCACAGCGGCCTTCGACGAAACTCCACACCGCGCTCCCACACCTGACACGGCTTTTTGGAATTCCCATCCACAAACATCCAATCGGTCGGCTCTGAGATATGCGACAAAGGACTTCGGTTTGACGACGCCGGACTTACCTAGCGCAGTATTTGGCAACAAAGGAACTCCCTCCATGTCTCGGGGGGAATAGCCCATAACCCGATATCTTAGAAACAGCAAGCGGTCTGAGTTCCCTATTCCCTACAGAAGACGGAGCCCGGAATTGGCAAGTCCTCGGTATCTCGGCTTATTACACTGCATTGAGTAAAAAAAAAAAAAAAAGCGAAAGCTTTCTTCAAGGATAATGCTTTCCTAGCAAGGTCCGCTTCCCTCTATGAGCTAAAGAATGAAGCTAGGACCACCAGACAAGCGCAAAGTCGGCCGGGAATGGGATTCTATTATAGCGTGGTGCAGGCGGTTTGCCTGCCAGGATAATTCTGCAAATGCAATCGATCCTTACAGTAGACCGGGGGCGGCCAGTCCATGTGGTTGGCTGAAACAACAGTTTCTCGTGTCCATTTTTGGCGCATCTTTGGCTCCGGTCCAAGTGGACCACGGATCTAACCCATTTTGAATATTCAGTATGCGTACGCTCACAACACATGGGATTTTTACAATCGTCCTCGCTATCTCTTCCCACTCTGAGCTTTGGCACTGAAAAGAGTACTCGATCCAGTCAACGGTGAGCAATCCGTCAAGCGTTCCGAACTAAGGGACCCTTCGCATACCACCCTCTTTTAAGTAAGCCGGTGCTCTTTATAGACTACTGTATATGCGCTCTAAAGTAGATAGACGAGATAGGTAGGCGACTAACGACTGTACCTGCTTAGTAGGCATTTCTCAACGCTCTTGTCAATTAGCAGGGCGCAAAAACGGCCGATGCCTGACTAATATGAGGGCTATCAACTGTAGATCGACATCGAGTTATCATACCTGTCGGTTAATGTTTGCAGGGTCCATGATGTTTAGTTATCACTAGGCGCCCACGTTTACACGCCCATCTGTGATATTCAGGGAGATACATGAAAATACGACACAAAAAGTTGCATTAATACAAACTCTATCAGTGGTAAGTTTGACATAGGCGTGCTAGACAAAACAGGGACCGTCAGTCTCATGATTAAGGTGTGGTAGTGCTGCTATTCAAAGCTTATTATGCTTAGACAACGACTGAAATCCAAACTCTCATCCGGCTTCATCAGATGACGGATGGCGGCGTATACGATAGACGACGCCGACGCGCTTTTTGCAGATTTTCTCCACAGCGATCTTCCCACTTAGGTACACTAATTTAGATAGTTCAACAAAACCAAGACTAACAACGTGAGTGCCCTTTCGCCGGGGCGGTTAATAAGCCGTGATTGCCGCAGTGGGTAGATATTGAGGCTGAAGCAGTCGAGTTGATCACCAGTACACTACTAAAACTCAGTGAAGCACATATAGTGCATTGTTGGTAAGTAATATGACCCTGGGCAGACCTGGGTCAGAACCTGGGTATTATGCCCGGCAATCTATTTAGTGTTACCTAACGGCCTCGAAAATACAACGTTTCATGATCATCAATCCCACTAGATCCATACGTGCCCAAAGCTTCACTGGCGATATACATACATGCAAAAATTCGGTATACGCATGGATATATCCGGGTTATCAGTGCAAGGTATACTAGGCTGCACTCCAAATGAGCTGCACTCCATGCAGGACATGGGACTATACTATACTACGCCATATGTACCATCTGATCTGGCATGAACGGAATCGATTCGTCGCCAAATCCTTCCCCACGTCATCAAGCCATGACGTTAACCAGATTTGAAAATACATCAACCGTCCATGCTGTATTTTCTCTGCTTTTGTTCTTACCACTCCATGACGGCATGTCGAACCGGTCCCGCGGTGCAACCGTCGGCTCGACCTTTGCGGTATGCAGTCTGCAATGCCAGCCAGCTATGTCTCTACAGTATGCATCGTCCCATATGAGGATTATTGCGCCTATTCCCAAATGTCGAGCGTCGTCCCAGGCATCTCCCGATTTGGTCGTTTCCGTATGATTCGCTCCGGGCCCCCGTTATTTCCGCCCTCCTGCTCTGTCGGTTCTGCTGCCACGTATGTAGCGCGATACACTGCTTCCCAAGGGATTGGCTGATGCTACTGCGTGCCCGCCAGTCAAGGTATCTACTTACACATGAGCTCTGCATGAGTTGTGCATAAAGAAAGCGGTGAGCGAATGACTTGCAAAGCAACTGTGGGCTGCATCACGCTAGAACTCCATCTGGTGGAGGGTTCCCCGAATCCCTGATTGGTGGCAGATCCTGGCTCCTGCAAGACATGCGTCGCGGTTCACCACACTGCAGCCACCTACAGCCAGGTAGCACAGATGGCTGTCTACCCTGGAGAAGTGTGCTAAGTGCATTGGAAGTGTCAAGGGTCCAGGGATTTTGTTGGTGGTTCTCTTGTTCCCGATTACACGTCGATTTGGCTTCGATCTTTTAGCTTCGTGGCATGATGCCAGTCCAGTTTCGACCCGACTGCAACAGTACCATTTCAGAAAAATAAACATCGTACCATCCCCCAACGATTCTTCTTCCTCTTGCCCCCCATATTACAGCAGCCCAGCAACTGTCAGACCAGCACCAATCAGAACGGCAGAAGCCGAGCAGCCGACCGTTTCTCCAGCGAATGATTATCACAAGGGCCCCTTGCAAGTTTCTCGAAAAATCCCACCGCTTTTGGCCTAGCGTCTACCGGGGTTGGAACACACCAAGACCCATGACATGTGTCGGTGCTTGGAAGCAAAATGCAAGTAGCCGATTTGCTGAAAAGGTTGGTAATAGGTACCTAAAATTACTAAAATTAGAGATTGTCGAATGATCCCTGGCAGCGTACCTGATAAGCGAGAACCTAAGCTCTCCAATCACCACGTGCAACAGACGGGGATGTAGACTCAAAGCTGCTGCCTCCTACCTATCATGACTCGGGGTGTTGGAAATGTGTCGCATCCTCAAAGCCTTACTTTCCCTTGTTGGGCCTACACTTCATGCAAAACGTGCCAAAAGAGCAGAAAACTCAAAAGAGCTGCCATCTGGAAGAAGAGCCAGATTCCACATGCCACGCTATGATGTTGGACCCTGAAAATGTTGAAGCCGAGTCAAATATCACGTGCTATTTGCTTTTGATCGAGATTTTTTATATATATCAAGATATTTATCCTCTTATTAGACCCAGACAACAGAAACCACCCCAACTTAGGTGGGGTTGGACACTCACCACCACGAAACCCAACAGCCAAGTCACGATGGCGCGTTTCAATGCTGCTTTATGCCGTCTGAGGCCCAAGCTTTAATTTCGCAACACAGTAAAACTGTACAGATTATGCGATCTTATCCCACATCGTGCCATTAGCCTTCGGTATTTGCCTGCTTTCCGAAGTGCGGGGCCGGAGACCTGAGCTCTTCTTGAGGGACCCCCCGTTGTGATCTAGACAGAGCCCATGGCCTAAGAAACTGATGATTAAACTCGCCGCTTGTCTATGCAGCTTATCGCAGCCCGTCGTTCTGTCGGTCGAGGGAGGTAACGTTGGTTTTGGCCACCGAAACGCATCGAACCGTTTACCTTCGAATGGGCTGTTTTCTGTGCTTCTAAGCTGCAAAGCAACGTTCGAATGTTAGCGCGCAAGCTCCGAATTCGGGATACAAGGACATATGGAAAGTTCCGTGGAAGCATTGACCGGTCCCTTTTTTTTTTTTTTTCGATTAGCTTCTTGAATATTGTTCCGGATATTGGAAGATTCATTCTTTACTAACTAAGCCTCTTTGCAAGCAACTAACCATACATTATGTACTTGGGATCCTTGTTATCGCTTGTGTAACTTCTTAAGTCAATATTCTATTCCTACTCTAGTAAGTTGCACTACACGTTTTCAGGCACATTAAATTCAATTATTATCGATCCCGGCGGTGTAAAATAAGATATTTATGCAAGCGACAGCCGTCATTGCTACAAAGTGCTTCTACGGTGGCACTGCATTCTCGCATACCGTACTGTACAAGCATTTATCAGCCAGTAGCGGCAGTGCCTGCACGGCACAGAAGCACCGCCACAGTCTTCCCATGGGCTTCTTGGTTCTCATTGGCATCCCGTGACCATCCTCCGTCACATCAGAACATGCTGCGTATTACTTTTAGAAGAGAGCCGCCGACACGGCGCCGAAGATGGGGATACGTCCGACAACCATCTCGGTCCTATTACATTGCGGCCTGTAAGACCATGGGTTCCGATAGAAACATAGATCTCGTGTGTAACCCGTAAGAATGATCGTCGTCCGCGGATGACTACACCGATACTGGCCACGTACCAAACAATACCAACCACGATATCATAGGTATAATTATTTTTCAGCTCTAGCGGGAAACACAATCACACCAATCCAATAACAATTCAGCATCTCAATAAAATCGCGAATTCTATTCCTGTGCAGATGCTAGGTCAGGATTGGCTCATAGCATCTGTATACGGAATACGGCTTCTCAAGTCATCATCCCAATTACGCGTACAGTAGTAAGTGGTCTCTCAAGCAGACATAGTGAAATCCAAACATCTATCGCAAATGGGTCTAGCCCAGGAGCTATAGGATTTCCAACTATCTTGCCCGTTATACGTCGTACCATACAATTAAATTCTTCGTTAATCCTGACTATCACTTAGGCTTTACGTGGAAGAGATCAGCAGCAGGATTAACATACCCAACGCTGTCTTGGGATCCCAGATATTTCCCACCATGTATTGCCGGAACAAGTGTACCACAAACGTTAGGTGTGCCGGTGAATTATGCGATCTATATTAAGACTCATCAAAGCGTCCCTAATTCCGCCAAGATCAAAACTTCTCCTCGGATGGCGCGGTTCTCTTCTCTCAACATCATGACTCGGGTGAAAAGAATATTGCTACGTCTAATCTCATCTAACACTGACTCGCATTATTTTCTTATCCAACTGACATCGGTCATAATATTATAATATCATAATTTCTTGTGATCCAGTGCTACAACTAGCAGCTTCCTTAATTCCAAATTTCGGGAGTTTCGTACTTATACATAGTAGCCTATTTGACGATTATTCCACCTATAGATTATGTCCTCCGCTTAGAGTTTGATTGAGTGTAACCTCACTCCTTAATGTTCTTGGTGCATCATATTAGCAAAATAGTGTATTAGCACTTGTTCTTGGCTCTGTCGGAGCATCGGAGTCTCGGGGCAGTGCCAAGTGTAGCCATACTAAACAACCAAACTGATACATTGTGAATCCCCATACTTCTCAATTGTAGCTAGGCCAAGAAATGAGCACGTTGACCCTTTGTCACAAGAGCGAAGCGTACTCTTCCCGACGAATCAGAATGTCTGAAAGAAAAACCAACGGCGTTTTTCGTCTTACTATCGTATATAAACGCCGGCGGTTGAATCCGGGCGTATGCTGAAGCGCGATGCCGGCGCGGCCCCGCAACGGGACTTCGTTAGCCGACTTGAATCACACTAAATTGGGTTCTCGAATGCGCGACGAAGAATCTGATACACAAGCTCGACGAAGATGGGCTTTGCTATGGAGCACCGAGGCACCGAGGATTTGACCCTGGTATAGCTTAAGCAGTACACTAAGTCGAGATTAAATGACTTCATTCAGGGGACTGAGCCAGGGACCCCCGTAGCCCTGCGCCCTTTGCGGCTAACACTGGAGCCTGAGGGACCTGCCACTACCTAACATCAACCCCAAAACGGTAGCATCTTTCAAGACCAAGCGCCAGGACTCAGGAGAATAGTGCCACCGTACCAAGCATGTGGCAGCATGCTTTGTAGATTGGCAGCGGATCAATGACAGACCCACCTGTTTTGCTACAACTACCATTAACTAACTAATTGCCCTTTAATTCTCACGCTGGCCGTCTCCAACGTGCACTATTGCACCTACTTAGCAGCTACCGGCATAAGCGAGGGTCCAAGCATACTTATAGAATAGAACTAGGCATAAGTTAGTTAGTATAACTGCGATGGGACGACCGGACTAGCACGGGATTCCTTTGTCTCCCACCTTCCGCGCAGAATCCGCGGACCTGTGTAAAATGTTCTTCCGTACCATGATTGCTAATTGGTAAGCCAGAGAGAGCGAAGACCTGTGGGGGAGAGGGGAGGGGATCTTACTTACAGTCTCAGATTCAATACCCAGCCCTTCAGCCCTGTGCGCAATTCAACGAGCTCGGTGGCGCTTACGGGATGCTACGTGACTTGAGGCTGTCGAACACAGCCCCCCCACGCAAGAAAAAGGTGTTAAGAATCTCACTGACCCAAAAAAGGGTTCACGGAGTATCTCATACTGTACTAAACCGAGAGTTCCGATAGGCGGCGGTGCGAGTTCGTCATTTGGGGCCTTGTCAACTTTTATCCCCCCCCCCGGTCTCGCGCATAACTTCCCTGTTCTCTCCGCCCCTAACGGGCCAAGAACGCGTTACTGAGACGCGGTATTCGCAATGCCCCCCATCAATCCCATATTCCCACACCAATTAATTCAATGACTCAGCTTGTCATAACGTAAACCATGTAATGAATATCATGAGCGGTGAACCAACGACACACCACACTAGCCGCAACTATTAGATTTGTTTGACCCAGCTGGCGATAGTAGATAACCGTATGTATGGTAGCCAAAAGTAACGTTAACTTTGAACGCTTTCTCCTAACGAAAACCTCGGGGACGAATAGCGCGCGTACGCGTTCTCATACTGGGTATGTATTCCTAATGATTCATAGAAATAGTAACACACTTAGAGGCAATGAGAATCGTACCAAGATGGTGTAGTGTAGTGTAGTGTAGTGTAGTTGCGAAACATGATGCCAAATTACATGTAACCATCCGCCGGCATTATCGAAGTTGCTCGGGGAATGCACGCATGGAATTTTCGGTTCCCGGCGCCTAATAATAGGGGTCCTATTAGTCAACGGGTTTAACATCATGACCCTCACACATTGCCATCGAAGTACTCCAATCTTTCAGCTTCCATCTCCCTGTAGGGCTGGCAAGGCTTGTGGGGTTTCGGGTTTTTGGCCTCGGCCGTGTGAGTAACTCAGGGGGGGGCTCAATATCTACATGGCAGGGGACAATATGTCTTGTACTGCACATGTACACAACTCCTTGACACAGGCTACTCTCAAGACTGCAAGGGTTCTCCCTGAGGAGCCACCCATAGGGCGCCTGAGGACCATTGTTATCATGTGAAGGAGGGCGGAAACAATTTTGTAGAATAGTCCTAGGTAAACATGTACTACTTTTTCTTCCATGAAGCGGTGTCATGATAAATTAAAGCAGATCACTTGAAAAATGTCGCCTGTTTGAGAATGATGGGAAAAGGGGCATATGAGATGGCTGACTGATTGGTTAGCAGACATGCCACGAAGCTTTGCTCGGCTCATCGTCTAATTCCCTAGGGGATATGTCGGTGAAGCGCACTTATCGGAAGACCTAGAGAGGTCAAAGTCGCTCGTAGATGTTTCATCGACTAGGATAATAAACTATTGAATACTAGCAGCTGTAATACTCGTATCTATAAATCCAAATTGTATCTGCAAATAACAAAAGCAACATGAATGAATGAGGAAGAATGTCAGCTAATTTCGGTGTTATTAAGCCTCGCCTAACAAGAAAACCGAATATCTTGGATATAGTGGATGGATCGATAAAATCTCGGACGTAATTGATACCGCCTATTAACCACTGGGCGGGATTGTGAGGGTTTGGCTGGAACTAGAGGGTGATGATAACAAGCCGCATCAAATAATGACTGAAAAGCTGTAAACTTGGGATCACTATTAAGTTTTAAAGAGTAAACCTTAGCGATATTATCGTGGAAGAAACAAATAATACAGCCATAGACGGAACCAGCTACTAAGGCATGCTTTAAGGCCTATCGTCTAATAACATTTGTTATCAGCCTTACCGCAGGGCAATTGCGAAGGGATATGTATTGAAAAACTCTCTAGTATGTTCTAGGTCAACTACTTGACTCGTTCCTTCCATAACATTAATATTCTATCTCTACCAATTTTGCTGCTTTTGAACGTGAAGGATTAAAAAGAAAGAAAAGAATGTCCCGATGATCTTTTTGTAAGCTTACGATTGCCCAACTGGTGGGCAAAAAATCGGTTCTTTGGGGATATTTAGATACTGTAGCAAGCTCTGGTGTCATCAAGCTTTACATCGTACGAGGCTTGAGTAAATGAAAACTACTGGGTCGACTTTAAAGATACGACTTTTGCTACGAAAATTAGTCGTGTAGGGCGAATAAAATGGTAACTTAGGTAGTTATAACGCCGAAACCTTTGCGTAAGAATGATCGTCTTTGGCAGCCTCACACTCGACTTCCCAACGAAGGTTGAAAAGGTTGAGACTGGACACAGCAAAGAAAGACTCTCCGTGGATAAATAAATATAGCCAACGGGAGAATTCTGGTGCCCTTTATGCAAAATAGAGAATTCAAGGCATACGCGTCATATCCATATAAATAGAGGGAATATTTTTACAATGAGGATTTGATAGCTTCACTTCCTGGTTCGGGCGTTTCTTAAGACCCTAGTAATTGTCGTATCGTAGGATCCCTCGAAAATACTTAATTTTCGCTTAGATACCTATTAGGGGGAGAGGGGGGCTTGAGGGGCCTTGTGAACATGCTAGTTCCAGTGTGATATAGCGGATGTACAACTTGATCAAAGTAGTAGACCTAACTAACATTGCCTGGGGGAAAACATTTCCGTTCCAACTTTTTCGGGCGGTATGCTGTTGGATTAAAAGCTCTGTTACAGCTAGGTACGATGTTACAGCAATGTTGGAATAAAAAAGAAGGATCGTTCGGATTTTGGGTTAAAAACGCAGTCGCAATTGCAAGTAGGGCGATATTTAAGCTTGGTAATAGAACGTAACCACCATTTTACATACAAATGTTGAAGTGTTGGTATGGAAGCCTCAAGAAGTGGAAGTTCTGGCATCCAGAAATGGAGTCCTTTTTACTATGTTTGTCCCACAAGACTGAGACCTTCAAATGACCTACACTCCACGAAACCTGAGCCAGTTTATTAATTTAGGTCGTTTTCGTAGCAATTGCTACATAATCGAGATAATCAAAACTGCAAAGTTCAATCGTGTGTTCAAGTGAATTTTTTTAATACCAATATGGCCGGAGGTTTTCTGCTTACGAAGTAAGGTAAAGAAAAGCTAACGTTAACGTTGTATCTAATCTATAGAAGATAAGATCGAGGGAGACGAATACGGTTAGCGTATCCCGAATAAGTTAATCATGCTGTTAGATATCTATTAGATATTGATTATCCTTCTAAGCCCTTGTTACCATATGTAGGACGGGAAGTTGAGCTCGAACCATAACATAGACAAAGACCTCATAAAACTGTCCAGAAATTCGCCAGCAAACCTTGCGAGGTATTCCAAGCCTCATGATAAAAACGAGTGAGACACACGATATTTAGAACTCCTTCCTATTCGGCGTGCCAATATCGCTATTTGATGTTGGCCTACTGTGGTATCCGATAGGATCTTTGATTCGAACGAAATATGGATTTCCGAGTTGGTCTTGGGCAGGCTGGAATGGTCCTGTGCAATGGGGCGTGGACCGCGACAAGGAATTGGTCAATCTATGCGAATCTACTGTCAGCATTTGTGCCATTCGCCATAGCGAAAGTTCTATACGTCTTTGTACGGATGCTTACCCAGACACGGACGAGGTTTTAAGTTCCAATTGGGAGCGGCGCTACGACGACGAGACAAGTGAGATATACTATATCTCCACGGCTCAGTCAAACAAGGGGTACCGTTATCCCCGTCCATTACACTCTCATTCTCATACAATATATAGCGGTATTGCTGATACAACATCCATTTCCCTGGAAATCCAAGGAAAAATCGCTACACTGAGGCTTACAGGACAGCACGCGGCAAAAATGGACGCGAATTGTAAGCGAGGGATCCACGAAAGATGTAAACTCGCAGTCCTCGATGATAAGAATCGTGTTGCTGGAACCATCACCACGGATGGTAAATTGATACCACAACTACAAGGACATACCCATAAATTCTTGGCTCTATCCCGTTCTACTTACATCAGGGCTGGCCTTGGTGGAGAGGAAGAGACTGTCGTGGAGTAAATTGAGCCAACATGGGACCGGGAGAAGAAGGTGTTTCGCCCATGGGATATTCATTGTGCGAATTCTCAGGAAGGCCAAGGCGGTCACAGGGTCTTCGAGGAGTATGAAAGACCTCTAGAGAACTGGATAGCGAAGCCATCCTCTGACCTGGATGATAGCATGGGTTCTTTGCCCATACCAAAAGACGCAGAGAAGCAAAGGCGGTCACAGCAGCACTTCTCATGGGACGAGCCCGACTGGGAAAGGAATGACGATGTTTTTGATAAAAGGGAGTTTAGTGATAGAATACCTTGGCCAAGGGTTAATGTTCTTCTACTCTCTCAAGAAAAAGACGGCTGTGTAGAAAGGATCGGGTGTGGGCAGATCCATGTGGATGCCTTTATGCCTAATGCGCAAGCTTCCACCGTCATGCTTAGGTAAATATGACAGACTTAATCAAATTGGGGCACGATATCAGTTTTCGGTATTTTTAAGTAATGCTGAATACTCGGTATGAAGGTCTCGGCTGACTCAATATCGTGGCGGTTTGTCCGTGAGCGAGCTCCGTTGTCTGCTGATTGATGTGCTGGATTTCTTCTCATTATTTGACTAGATTACGGTGATCTAATTAGCTACGCGAACTCGCGAACGCGTGAACATCCACGGGTATAGCTAGCTAGAAAAATGGTAACAAAACGTTTCCTACGGTAGGGTATAAAAAGTCCCACCCAATCCCTACGTATCTATCATGGCTAGCATTCGGTTGCCTGAGGCCACTAGAACCGGCCCATATATGTATACTACCTCTGGGCATGCTTCGCAGCCCTTTCATTCCTTCTTCAAGCTTTAGTTTAGTCTACTACTTACTACTAGTAAGGCTATTACTGTTGTACCTGACCTGACCACTTCGCTACTCGTGATAGCATCTTTGCGTTCAATACTTCTAAATCCGCGAGGAGGTCGTAGAAAACCCTGCGGCCTTGCCGCTAGAAAGATTTTCCAGACTACTCGGAACTTTCCGGGTAGGTAGTCTGAACTTGGTCACGAAAATCGTCATCGTCATTGTCATCGGCCTCGACGGCAGCCTCAAGTCATATCGCTGGACGCATCAGCACGGCGCAGTCACACAGGCCTCGTAAGATTGAAACTACTCATCCCTCTGAAATCACATACCAAGCTCTAACAAGTAGTTAACTTGCAGTGACCATCACAACAACAACTGCAAGTGTAGCATTGTAGCTTTGTTATTTGCTGAATCTGTGGCGTCGTGTTGCTGCTGTTTTGTTGTTAGGATCTACTGTATGCAAGTTGTCATATAACAAGGACTCAGAATAAGGCTTCCAATTTCAGGATTTCGTAGTACATCAATCTGTTACAGCTGCTAAGGGTTATGACATCGATTCCGGGGACCTTCAGTCTAAGTGGCTAAGTTAGGAGGTTTATTGGCGATTCGAACGTCGTTCTTAATCTGCTAGGTTAGGTCTGTCTACAGTCGAGGACCGCACGCCCCGGCGGCTCGACGGTTCCGTTTCCCTCCATACGGTGCACCGCTGGAGTCAACATGCCAATGGCAAAACGGAAGCCCGGCGGCTACAAGGTAGACCGCACCGCCACGATCCGCATGATGAGTCAGCACAGACCTAAAAAGAACTTTAGTCTTGAGGGCATTGTCATAATGCGCTAGCCTGGCTCTTCAATGTCAAGCTAGTTGTAAAGAGGCTTATGTTGATAATCTTGTGCACCATGATTAGACTGTGACCCTCTCTAGAACTACATAAACATTATTCGGCAAGTTAGCTGTTCACTGAATATAGCTTATGAAGGGTTCCAAATTATCGTTTTATCTATCCTTAGTAATGCTTCTTTACTCTATATACCTAGGTATTACTTTATCTACTATATAGATAGGTATTGGAAGACTGTGGTTAAGAAGGCGACTACTTTCTCTTCTTCGCATCACCTGTGCTCCTGCCGGTTGCTTTGGCCTCGCCTCCGACCTTCTCGGAAACCACGGCGTCGGCCTTGGGCAACGACTTGGGCTCCGCCTTGGCCTCCTTGGGTGGCTCTTCATCCTCACCACCCTGGCCAAATTCATTGACACGACTGTAGTCAACCTTGTATACCCAGGTTTGGTATATGTAGACGAAGAAGATGACGTCGTCTCGTAGGGTAGCTAGACGGTGAAGAATTGGCATTTTGATGGTGAAGGCAAATAGGTCGTCGATGAAAGTGTTTAGGAATTTGTACATCATAGCCTTTCCTGGCATGTGGGCCACACTCTTGAGGCGGTAATTGATGTATAGAGAAGGAACCATCATGAGGAAACCATAAGCATATACGGAACCGACGAGCGTGGTGATGATGTAGGAATACCAAGACTTATGCGAATCGTAGTACAATGAGTAGATGGCATAGCCAATCAGTAGAGGCACACCGGCCATATACATGTACTTAAAGGCGATCTCATCGTACTCCTTGGTCTTCTCCTCCGTCTCGCTCAGCTTGTACTTGTCCTCGAATGCAATGCGGTACGGGATGAAGGAGCCCGGCGGGGCTGGTCGCACTCTCACGTTAACTATAGTCGTGACTTTCCAAAGCTCGATGAGGATACCAATGCCCTGGGACCCTAATATCATCCAACTGGTATTTTGAGAGTTGTCGACTAGGTAAAGGAAGATAACGGCCTGCATGAAGACATTTGCTAGAATGGAGCGCACGGAGATACCGACATTGTCCTTCTTCTTTCGATAATGCGCAATGTCGGAACCGAAAGCAAGCGTTTCAAGTATCAAGTGTGCAATACTGACAACGACAGTAACACCTAAAAGCCAGGGATTGGTATCCAGGAAGATTTCCTTGATAAGCTCGATTTCGCTGCCATCACTACCGCCAGGAAGCGAGCCGCCAAAGGCAGCTTGTCGAGCCTGCTGCTTGGTATTGAGATCCATATTAGCCATGAGGTTAAACTGCCAGTTCCTTAAGTTATTGAGATCAAGGCGTAGCGGAAGCGTCTTGACTGTGTCGTTAAGGAGAATCATATGGGTCTTCATTTGCCAAAATTGGTTGACAAACAAAACCGGATCTGAGAAGAAGGGTCAGACTCCGCATTACGTTACGTTCAAACATCTCTAAGCACTTACAGTACCATGAATTCTGTCCGGACCCATCTCGAGCGCCCGTCGACTATACTCGATTAGTGTGATGAACAATCCCTATAGTTTCAGGAACCTTACCTCAAGCATCAAGAATTGTTGAACCGCCGCGGGTAGTTTAGGGAAGCTCAATATTCCCGTATCAGGTATGAAAGATAAACTTGTGTTGGGGTGATAATAATTGGCGATAATAGGACCAGCTACCTCCGGTTCCGGCTCCTCTACGACCTCGACCCGATCCTCTAGTAGATTTCGTGTTTTGGCTTCTTTCTTTTTGGGAAGATATTGTGTAAGAGGATAGGTGAAGTGGACAGCCGTAGCCGGGTCAAAACCAGGTTCATTCGGGTCTAGGTTAGAGCCCGTGAGACCAAAATAGAAGTGGCCCCAAAGAGTGCCATTGTTCTGCACGGAGGTGGGCACGTCGAAAGAAGTTTCGGCGAATCGCTTTTCGTTGAAATCGCCTAGCTTGAAACCAGTCTCTCTCAGAGCGATCAGCTCTTCGGGAAGACTTGCGATCTTGGTAGGGACGAAGCTCTCTGACAGGGTGACGACAATATCAATGGCGCTATCAGTTGGCCAGATAGGCGCTAAGCGCTGGGGGATGCGGTTATAAGTAGCACCCGGGTCCAATGTAGGCGGCCGAAGCTGGAATGCAGGGATATCGCCCGTGCTGGCGGGGACCTGTACGATGTTGCCGTCGGAATCTTTCGTCGTGGCCGTCTGCGGCTGGTTGCCACCGCCGGTGAATTGCTTCATTAGCATCTGAATGCCGAACCAAATTATGACGCCCTGTGCGATCTTGGAAAAGATGGATTGCTGGAGGCAGTAGAGGCATAGTTAGCTCGACGTAAACTCGTGGCACGAGATAGAGACCGGGAAGACTGTAAGACTGTATCACGTACACCTTGCTCTCTTCCGGCGGCATCGCCAGCCGGAGGGGCGTTTGATTCCGGCATCGTGACGATACCACCGACGTATCGCTCTCGTTGAGAATGCGCCGAGATCTTGTCACGGCGATTTGGGAGTGAAAAAGGCCCAGGCGACTCGTGGGATTAGCCTTTTCCAGAGGTACAAATATATGTACGTGTCCACTGAGGTGCTTCCGTTCTCTCGGAAATCGATGGCGACGAGAGAAAGTGGATGTGCCGATAAGCCCGTTATCCATCCACTGTAGGTAGCTAGCTGTATCTCTACCTAATCTAAGTAATCTACAGCGGCTTGGTACCTATCCGGCTGGCTGGCGGGTAGCTTCAGACCCCCGCGCAGAGCCCCTCAAAGCCTGACCACAGATACCGTGTAAGTATAAAGCCCCATCGTGATCAAACTCCACCTCGACCTCGACCATTCCATCTTCGGTTTGCCATGATGACTTGCTGACACCGTCGAACAACCTAACGGCCCCGCATCATATATAACGACCCGGTAGCCATGCCCAAAACACAACACGTGAACATTGAAAGGGCGAACAATGGCAAACCGTCTACGAATGGCATTGTCTCAAATGACTTGCTACGGTGGGCCGCCTGCCAGACCCGGCTCAATTCTATTGCTTGTCTCAAGCGGGCGACGTTACCCGGTGTCTGGGCCGCCTCTGGGCCTCCTCTGGTACCTGAAGCTAACGAATACACCTTACATGATTTAACGGAACTTACCTAATAGCAGAGCCATTGTGTGACTCAATGACCGTGGTTTGGTTTAGCAGCTGTCTGACTCTGATCCTCATTATATCTCTCTTCTATTGTGAATCCATTCTTGCTGCTGTCCCCCATATTCCCCGTGTGTGTGTGGTATGAGATATATTGTTTCTCATGCGTGTTACTTGCGCCTCTACCACGTTCATCTGATCTGATCTGTCTGTCCCCGTGTTGCTTGCATTGAACCTCGCAAAGTCTTAGACATCACGGTTCCCTGAGTTCAGCTTTTCGGACCGGGGCCCAATCGCCCTCTCGACACCAAACCCCCTTTCCATTACCCCTTCTTTTCCCTCTTTCTTAGTTATTTCTTAGGTGCGAGTGTACAGAGACCTTACAACCTACCACGCCATGGAGTCCGGCGGCGCATCCCCAATGCCTTCTTCTATTACTACACCACGGACATCGACGCCCTCTATGCTGAACCAGAACGCAACTCCGCCGGTGACGAGAATTTGCGTCTACTGCGGCTCCTCTGCTGGCAAGAACCCTAAGCATATTGAAGCTGCGCAGGCCTTGGGCAAGGTCATGGCCGAGAAGAACATTGAATTAGGTACGTTACCTGCCGGCTGCCCTACTTGCCACTCCGTTCATAGGACTAATCTCTGTGTCCTCCTTTTAGTATACGGTGGCGGCACAGTAGGACTCATGGGCGAGGTGGCCAAGACCATTGTCTCGATAAACGGCCCCAGCGCCGTCCACGGCATCATCCCGGAGGCCCTCGTGAAGTGGGAGCGCGACGATACCTACGCGGCGATGAAGGATGCTAACGGGTACCATGTCCCCGAGGAGCGTGTTTACGGTCGTACAACAGTAGTGAAGGACATGCACACACGCAAGCGTATGATGGCGCAGGAAGTGCTGGAGGGTGGCCCTGGTTCCGGCTTCATTGCGTTGAGTGGTGGCTTCGGCACCATGGAGGAGTTGCTCGAAACCGCGACCTGGAACCAGCTTGGTATCCATAGCAGGGGTGTATGCGTGCTCAATATTGACGGTTTCTATGACGGCCTGTTGGACTGGATCCGCAAGGCTGTCGAGGAGCAATTCCTCAAGCCTGGTAATGCGGGTATTATAGTTACAGCCACTGATGCCGAAGGAGCGATAGAGGCTCTGCGAAGTTATAAGGTCTCGGATGCACGGTACGGCCTAGACTGGAGTCAACAATAAGAGGTCTTACGTTTGTATAGATAGCAGCATGGGCAACGAGGTTGATTTAGAGTCACATATAACGAGAGTCTAAAATGTTAGAAATTAGTTCTATTCAATTATTCGGTAGAATGCCTGTTTATTCGTGATTAATCCTGCTATGACACCTCTACTCGACTCCTGAAGCTGCATATCTCTGTTATCCCTATCCCCATACACATAAAGTTGTTGTTGACTGTCTACGTTTCTTACTCTAACGTTTCAATGGCCGCGCCGGTATCCCATTCCTTTCGACCCAGGTGACATGAGAGTCTGAATCTTGCGTGTTGTGAACATGAACACCTCTCTTGGATAGGTTCTACTAGAGTTATTCTGGTTGGCCAAGCCCACGATATGGAGACTTATCGCGATACAGTGCTTCACTGGAAAGACAAGACACCTGATTTAGATGTATACTAGGCTATTGGATGGCGCATACATCGGCCCGAAAAGATCAGCAGTGTATTCCAATGATGGGCGTGGCACCTACTCAATATGTGAAGTCTAACTCACAATCAAGAGGCTTTTGGCGCTTTGACTCCTTTTTCTACCATATCTAGAACTACACAACTGGATAGAGACCGTACTAGGTAGCATAAACTAGGATCATGCGCTTTACTTTCTCCCTGTCCCTCTGTTTGATCAGGAGAATGTGAGAAGTGGAATGGGTGATTATGTTATACAGCCGATATATTGACCTTGGAAATTCAAGTCTGCTAACTCGCGGCTGCCAGCGGGCTCAACCTCTACCAATGGGGACCCCATCCTACAATGTGTGAACGGCTCTAATTCCGCAACGGTATATCACCTGCCTTAACTGATAGGCTCATACATGCTCATGCTCCTTCAGATACAATACTTCCCTCCGTGTTATGACTACCGAGAAAATCCGGCTTCCAACACTTGCGAATCTCCTAAATTACATAGAGGTATAGTTATATAAATGGAACACCGTCAACACGTAAGACTCAGTTATACATCCTCTCGATGTAAAGATATATCAATCGAGAGCAGAATACGAAAGGACGACTGAATGAAGACAACACACATCAACGATTTATTCAGAATAGAACATAATTTGTTGTAACCACTACCATATGCACGATGATATGGGCCTACGAAGTTCCTACGCCTGTCGGCAGGTCGGATATGAGATAGAGAGGAGTCGAGGTAGAGGGGCAACACGGCTCCTGCGGTTAGCGCGCACTATTATAATCATGTTGCTAGTTGCGCTAGATTGCCTGCCGGTAGACTATCTAGGAACCGTGAGGAGAAAGAGTAATGGCTGTAGGTATTTCCTCACGAACCCCAGAACTTCTTCCGATACAACCCGAAGACGTTGAAGGGGACAAGTCCGTAGACCTACTAAGTAGAAGGGCGCATATACATAGAAAAGTACTCTTCATAGACAACTTACTTATCTATGTGTAGTAGACCAGAGACTCTGTTATCACACAAGATCATAATGCTAACGGCGTAGCATGTGACGTGACGGTAGCGCTTGAAGAGGTTCCACATTTCCCGATGTAAGCCGAACAATCGGACCCTGAAATTTTGACTCAGAACGTACCTAGTTCTTTATCCTCTACCTCGATGACCCAATATGCTTACGCCTTGATCCCAGCTGCATATTCAGGGCTTTTCGAGTGTCTGGTAGTTGAGAGGGGAGAATTAGAATTGGTTAGGGCTCCTAGATCGTGTGACACCCTCGGAGCTTCCGGGTTCTGTCACCCAGCCGGCCAACCATCGTGTGACAATGGGTCGCCCGCGCATATTGTTCATCGACGCCTATGATTCTTTCAGTAACAACATCGTCTCACTATTGACGACCGTTTTAGGGGCTGACGTCGACGTCCTACCTATCGACCCAGTTCACCTCGATCCCAAGAGGCCGGGTTTCAAAGATGCGCTGGGAGGGTTAGTGAGGCAGTATCATGCCGTCGTCTGCGGCCCGGGGCCCGGTGCGCCCGATGTAGATAAGGATGTCGGAATCATGAAATACATCTGGGACCTCGAGGGACAAGACATGGCGCCTGTTCTCGGGATATGCCTAGGCTTCCAGAGTCTAGTTGTCAGGTGTGGTGCAGTCGTGAAGAGACTGCAAACTGGCTTACACGGCATGATCCGAGAAATCGACCACCTGGATGCAAAACAAGACGGCAACATCTTCGCGGAGGTGCCGACGTTCAAGGCGACGCTGTATCACAGTCTGCACGCAGACGTCGGACAGGAATCCGTCCCCGCGGACGAGTGGCAAAACGCGAAATGGGGTTCTCCACCCCCTTCCCCAGATATCGTGCCACTAGCTTGGACATATGAGGATCGGGGGGACATGATCGAGCGCATTCTGATGGGTGTCAGGCACCGGACCAAGCCATTCTGGGGACTGCAGTATCACCCAGAGTCGGTCTGCACCGAGTCCACGGGCCACCAGGTCATCGTGAACTGGTTTCAGGAAGCGATGACTTGGAATAACGCTACCGGCCGAAAGCCCGAATCTGTATCCCCTCGAACTCAAGACTCTGAGAAGCCGAAGACACATATGTTGGCAGACGTCAGTGTGACTGATGGCTCTTCCCCATGGTTGCGAGATGGTGGTGTCCTATCTTCATTTGGCCTAGATGCGCAATATTTCTCCCAGTCACTTGACATACCACTACACATTGAAGTCCCAGACGTAGTTGAGATTCTACAAGATGGGAAAAACGAGTTTATAATACTCGACTCGGCAAGCGCAAAATTAAGGAGCACCGGGTTAGATGTGCGTGGACGGTATAGCATTATTGCTCTCGACGTGGACGAGGCGTTGAAACTAGAATACAGGACAGGGGAGAGACATGTCACCGCAATTTGTTCTTCGGGCTTTCAAAAAGCACGAGAAACGATCGAGCTTGGCCCAGAGCGAACGATATGGCAGTTTCTGGCCGATGTTTGGACCAAACGCCGAATCACAAGTCATGAAACGCCGGACCCTTTCATAGGTGGTTTCATGGGCTACACGACATACGAGCTTGGCCTCGAAGGGATCGACGTCAAGCCGCATGGAGAAAGACGCCATGATAGAGCAGATCTCTCTTTCGCCTGGGTAACCAAGAGCGTCGTGATCGATCACCTAGAAGGCAGCTTACGCATCCAAACCCTCTCAAGTTCAGAACTTGAGAGCAAGCACTGGCTCGAGACTATCATTGAGAAACTCACGTGCTCTCCTATCTGGTCAACCGCAATCCCAGCAAACTTTGGCAAAGTCCGCCCGAGCAATGAGCTCACTCCACCTCACACGCCCACATCGGGGCACGCGACACCTAAGATATGCGCGCCCGTTGCGCCCGAATACGAATCCAAAGTCCGCTTATGTCAAGACTTCATCGCAGCAGGAGATTCGTACGAACTATGTCTCACAGACCAGACGCTCATAACGCGACCGCGGAGCCGCTTCGAAGGCTCTCTACAAGGACACGACAAACAAACCTCCCCATCCTCATGGCAGCTATACCGTTCCCTACGGACGCGACAGCCCGCGCCCTTCGGGTCCTACATCCGCCTCAGCGGCGCAACGCTCGTAAGCAGTTCGCCCGAGCGTTTCCTGACCTTCGACAGCGCAGGTCTATGCTCAATGCGGCCAATGAAGGGGACGGTGCGCAAATCCCCCACGACACCGACGCTCGAGGCCGCCGAGAAGATCCTGCACATCCCCAAAGAAGAGGCCGAGAACCTCATGATCGTCGACCTCGTGCGCCACGACCTGCACGGCGTGTGCGGGCCCGGAAACGTCCGCGTGCCCCATCTGCTGATCGTCGAGGAGTACGCGAGCGTCTTCCAGATGATCAGCGTCGTCCAGGGCCAGCTGGATACCCACCACGTCACGGGCCTCGATGTCCTGGCTGCGAGTCTCCCGCCCGGAAGTATGACGGGCGCCCCGAAGAAGCGGAGTTGCGAGATCCTTCAAGACCTCGAGGGCCCGCGCGCCCGCGAGCGCAGCTTGTATTCTGGTGTCGTGGGATACATGGATGCTGCTGGACGCGGGGACTGGAGCGTGACGATCCGCAGTCTGTTCCGGTGGGATGACGAGACTGTCTCATCTAATACGGGAGCAGGGGACATGGAGACATGGCGCATCGGTGCCGGAGGAGCCGTGACGGCTCTGAGCACACCAGAAGGCGAGACGGACGAGATGTTCGTGAAACTAAAGGGTCCGGTGGGCGTATTCGAAGAAACATAATGGCTGTCTCGCAACCATTAGGTATGTATGCATTGATTTGACGTGGGCGGCGGGCGTTGTTGCATGGCGGTTCAACATAGCATATTGGGGATACATTTGTTCAACAAAACATGGTTCAGGGGCATGCATGGCTGCGGACGGTTGGGCATGCGAACGGAGTTCAACATTTATATGGGGGCATCTTTTCAACAACGCGAATTAGATAGTCGTGTCGGGTAAGTCTGGGTATGCAAAAGCGACCATCTCTCATTATTACTTCTATTCCGCTCTCGATCTTATTGAGGTCGATGATATAAGCGATTATTCGCTTCGAATCAAGCTATTTGAATATAGGCTATACATCTAGGTCTCAGACGCCTTTCAGTAATACTCTGCTATGCATTAGTTGATGGTGTTGTTACGTTTGAGACTCCTTGTCGAAATCGGGGTCGGCACGACAAACAAAAGGCCGACACAATGGTGAAGGGATTTTAGCAAATCGTCACTTTATTGAATTTAGCGCTCGTCTTATCATAAGGCTGTTTACTATATACACATAGCATCTAGGGTACCCAAATCAAAGGTAGATAATCTACAGTTCATCTCTAACATGGCTGCTACTGCCGTCGCTCAGTTCGTCCATGGCCATCATCTTAACCACCAGACTCGTCCAGCCAGTGAAGTGCTGTGTCCGCTGACCCGCGCCAGTTTCCGGGTTATACTGTTCCCATGCGAACCCTGTCTCCTCCCAGCTCTTGTACACAGTTTCCACAAGGTTCTGACGGAGACGATTATATAAATCTCTGGCTTTAGCTGCATAAGGGCTGTCTTGAAGGGCGTAGTTCTGAATACGTGTTAGTAAAATGACGAGAAATACAGAATACAAGAGGACTTACTCGGAGCTGCACAAGAGCAAGGTAGTTAATATTCATCCATACGGGACTTCTCCAATAGTTCTCGTCCGTTCCGTAGAACACCGAACGCTTGCTCAAGCTTCGAATTCCGTGTGGGCTGAAAAGCTCATCTTCGTCGCCCACAAGATCTAGAACCTTACCGAGCTTGGCATCGTTAGGCTCTAAAAGACCCATCAAAAAGGGGAACAGTGAGATGTAGCCTTTGTGACAGACTAGAGAATGTTCCTCGAAGTCATCGATAGTAGCATCGCAGAAGCATCCCCTTGCCTCGGACCAGTGTAGATCGACTAAGTTATGAGAAATACCATCCAGGGCTTTCTTGTATTCTTGAGCGTCTTGTGGCAAGTCAACAATATCGGCTATCTTAGCCAATGTCCGAGTCATCATACCCATCCAAGACATTAGATCAACATGAAGCTCGCCGGGATGAGGCGGTTGTGGCCGAGGATAATCGTCCAACCCGCTTGTTAAGCAGTGCTGAACGGAACGACCGCGCCATCGATAGGCTTCTTTGTTTGAGTATGCCTCTCGGTCATACCCTTTGATGTCACCAAACTGAGTCTTTTTGAACCATAGGTACTGGCGACGAAGAAGAGGGTACAGTTTCCTGAGATACTCCAATCCTAACTCGGGATTGTCGACGTAAGCAGTCTGTAGGAAATCACCAGCGGAGAGCCGCTCCCTGCCTGTCCCCTGGCTGCCGTTGGACTTTTGGAGTTTCTCCAGGAAATCTTCGAGGATTAGATACAGCGTGGGCGGGTTAGCGTAGTGCGGGTACTGGACCTGGAACTCCGGTGGTACTTTGCTTCGGGCTTCATCACCGAGGATTTGTTCCCGAGCAATCCAGCCGTCTTCGTCCATCAAGTTATACCAACTTTTCACAATCTCTAACGCGAGATCTGTGTCCCAATCGATGATAGGAAGTAGGTGAAATCCTTCATCCCAAAGGAATCCTCGCGGGAAAAAGGGCCGGGACGGAATGCTTGAGAATAATTCGAACGGGCCCTCAGCTTGTTCCTGCCTACGGCCCCGCGCTTCTGCTGTCCCTTCCCAGAACCCTTCGTTCTCCTCTTCGTATTCAGGAGCATCGGATCGGTCGACCAAGTGCTGTCCGTAGAAATAGCCAATGCCTCCAGCCAAGTTTGACAGCATACTCTTTCCGAATTTCTCGTACTCCACTGTGTTAAACGGCGCCTTGGGAGCGAAGATCTCCTTGAATCGGTCATTGAAGGCCTCCGTGGCCAATTTGATCTCACGTGATAGATCTTCACTTGTAACGTCCTTACCAGCGGATTCGCTAGAAAATAGCACGTCAAACTCAAATGAACCTTCAAATACTTTTTGGACAATCTGTATATTCCCAGATTTGGCGGTGTTTGGCAACTGGTATACTTGCCACGGGGGTGGAGCAGTCTCTGGGCCAAACTCCTTAATAATCTCGTTCACGCCAACCTGGAGAGCTTGGAAAAAGAGCTTCTTGGCCTGCCATAGATGATAAAGAGGCACGGTCTCTGAGTGCACTACTGTCTTTTCTAAGTCTCTCTGTGCTGATGCGGGGTGGTCACTCGCTGGATGGACACCTTTTCCCTTTGTTACCACGAGTTTGTACCCGCCCAAGTGCTTAGACGCCCCTGAGAAAGTAACGTCCTCTTCAAAACCGGTCGGAGTGCCTTCAGCAACATCGATAGTTTCATCCAAACCCTCGGTAACGAGGTAGAAGACGACAGTAGTCTTGAGATCTTCCGGCGCATCGTCGCGAGGCTCGCCCTTGATCCTTGCCGCCCAGCTACCACCATGCGCGCCCCCAGGAATCTTGACAAACATGGTGGTCATGTCGATCTGGTTCTTGGCATCGTGAATGGTCTGGATGCCGCCCTTTCGAGTGTCATATTCTTCCCAGCCATAGCCTGCCATGTCTTCGTTCTGTTCGCAGGTGTACCGGACATCTGTACCAAGAGAAGTCAGCGCAAGGCTCTTGCTCGCTGTAGGATGGAGGCAAATGCTGACTACATACTGCCTTGCACATCAACATAGTTATCAACCTTTACCCACGACAAAGCGGCTGCTATGCCACTCGGTACCCTCGGGCGAATACCGAAATAAAGGTTGGGACGGTAGGGACCCCATAGAAGACTTTCATTATTCAAGCGGCCGATTTCGCTATGAAGAACATCTTCATTGTTTTCTGTGGTTGCGGAGGCTAGAAGGAATAGAGACAGCCCAGCTGTCAATTTTCTTAAGAACCCCATGACAACATTGAATTGACGGATGAGGCCAGTTCTTGTCAGGGATGCAATGGTTGTAACGCTTCTTGAAGCTCTAGAACTGAACACGGTTTTAGGTTATTGGTGACATCCTGGAGGTTGCTAGTGAGGTACCGGTACCTCTTATTGTGGGATGGAAAGCTCTTATCGATTAGATTTGACGTCAGAGTCCAGTCCTTAGACCCCTGCTTGGGGGCGTCGGGCGTTTGCCTGCCCCGCTGCTGAGGCTGTTAATTAGATCCAAATACGGGTAGGTCCCACTGTAAATATCTGGTCCCTAACAGCGCAGGCGCATCCTTGCAAGTCCGGTTCACTTACGGAGTACCTCACGTCTTTACTCTACCTAATACTTACATAGACTTCCATACCCGCCATCACGTACAAGCCCTCACATACGTAACCCGTAATTAACGCGCAATTTCTTCAGCCCTACGTCCCATAGCATTCGCATCATGGCGGACCATCCTCGTCGCGGTCGAAATCGCCCAGACAGCAGGGCAATGTGGGATGAATCCGATCGACGCAACCAGTACGGTGGAGGCGCACGAGATAGAAGAGACAACCGCGATCGATATCGAGACGAACGGCCCCGCAGCCGGGATCGTCGACAGCGGACCAGATCGCGATCGCCCGTAAACGAACGAAATGAACGGCGCGACCGCCACCGTTCTCGCGATCGCGATCGCAGAGACAGAGAACGAGACTATGACAGAGATAGGCGCCGAGGCTACGAGAGTACACGGGATAAAGCAGACAGCCGCCATTACGATAGAGAAAGGGATCCGGATAGAGAAAGGGAGAGGGAGAGAGACGGGCGTCGGCATGATGATAGTCGCGAAGAAACTACAATACCAAGAGGTGCGACGCGCCTTCGTCCCTAGTAACTAGTATGATGAATTCTAACTTTGGCAAAGGCCCGGCGCGGCGCGGGGGTCCCCGGCGCTCCGTATCACCGCAACGAAGTCCACTAGGACGGCCAGGGCGTACAAACCATAATACACATTCCCCTCTTCCGACGCGATCAAAAACCACCGACAGAGACTCGGGCCACTCGTCGGTGAGAGGGGATCCAGACGACGATGATACAAGCCGAAAGAATAGACAAGGCAAGAAGAAGAGCACGGTGGATAGTCCGGGGGATGAAGAAAGTCGGGGAAGAGTGTCGAACCGTGAGGATGATAGCGGGGCGGACGCCATGGATGAAGATGAGGCAGTTGAAGAAGACGATGAGATGAGTGCTATGCAGGCGATGATGGGCTTCGGCGGTTTCGGTTCTACGAAGGGCCAAAAGGTCGCCGGTAATAATGCGGGAGCGGTATACAAGGCCAAGAAAACCGAGTACCGCCAGTATATGAATCGTGTTGGAGGATTCAACAGGCCTCTGAGTCCAGGTCGATAGACGCCGAACCGCTGTCCTTGCGCCAATTAATCTCGCCATATTTTTAACGACGGCTTAGCAGTGATTTATAACAGACGAATGACTGATTTCCCAGTCTCCCATTTTCGTGAATTCATTTTCAGTATGTGGAGGTTAGTTAATGCGTACAGACTCAGCCAATCCTTCTGAACAATGTCTACAAAATGCTGATAACAAATCATACTGCCTGTGGCTTCGGCTACTAACGCTACCCGGCGAACTTCGCATGTGATATAGGAATTAGGTTGTGTTCGAACACTACGTGAACTATTTTTCGACCATCATGGGCACCGATGATCCGCTTACAGTTCATCATAGGCTCCGTGAGTGGCTATTATTAGGTTGTTGAAGGAAAGTATGTGTTTGGAATGAAGCTAGGAAGATAATAAATAGGGTAGATGATCTTCTGGTCACTCTTTGATCTCTCCGTCTTTCCATCATTTCGTTCCATCTGACTCGGCCCAAAAGATTACCCAGAGGGTCTTCATTGACACAGTAAATTACGATGTTTCGATCAGGTATCCATCGTGCCCTCTCCAAGGGTACCGGGTTCGGGATGAATAGCCTTCGACGTCCAACTCCTATCTTAATGGTCAGTATTATGTTCCCGTTTATTCGCCATAACTTCTTTCCGACACAATGTCCATGGGTTCGTTCCCCGGATTCGCACATCAGATCTCTAACGAGATCCGGAAAGCAGAGGAGAAATATATACAACAAAAGCACTGAATTGACCGGCCCGTCGTCTTCAGATGACCCTTCTCAGGCCGAGACGAAGCCGCAAGGGAAGCCAGTCAACCCCGCCACCGCACGCTGGACCTCGGTCATGGATCCACGCCCACGTCTACTCATCGACTACCGGATGTACCAAGACGTCCGCGACCGGGGCCCGCTCTTCAACCTGGACAAGATAGAACTGGACCCCGATCCCAAGGAGGCGAAGAAGCAATGGCGCCACCTCTGCGTGGAGCAGCAGGAGAAGCAGAAGATCGCCTACCAGCTGTGGGAGGCAAACAAGGAACTTGGGGTGCGGTGCTACTGTGCTGAGACGGAGAACATCCGTATCAGAGAAGAACTGGCCTTGAAGACCCGAGCGTGCAGGAATCTGGAGGCCGACAAGAGGTGGTTCAGGATGCTCTGGAAGGGCGCCGTGGCGAAGAATGAGGAGACTAGAGAAGCGCTCTACGAAGCCTCGCAGGCACGGAAGGAGCTGGCGACGAGTAACGAGGGACTCGTAGCTGAAATCCGGCGCTTGAGACGGGACGTGAGTATGAAGGAAAAACAGCTCGCCGTTTCTACTAGGAAGCACGGGGATGCGAAGGATGCGGCGAGAGAAGGGGAGTCGCGAGGGGAGCTACGAGACGTTGTGTTCCTCTTGATCCGGGTGCTTGCGGTCTGTGTGATTTTCACCGCCGCTGTTTTTCTATTTTGTAGATTATACGATATATAGACATGTCATAATCTGGCTATAACAGAGACATAACGTTTAATACATTGTTGGATTAAACAGGGTAGCAAGATCTCAGATCCAATTCTCTAGCGTATCGCTCGAATGCTGACCTTTCTGCTACAAATGGAACTTGGCTGGACCCATCTAACATGGGATACGTCAGGACGGATTTCAAGTCAATCGCGGCCGCCTGGGGCAATCTGCGTGCGCAACGAGCAGAAAACGTACTGTGATGCGATTGGCGTGTTGTACGGGAAGGAGATCCAGGGAATTTACGTCCAAGCTATCGCCGACGCTCATGTCCGCCAGAAACTGGGTACGCATTTACGGACAAGGGATGCGATGACGCCGCACACGAGGCCGTCCGGTATCTGACAAAGATACGCGAAGCCCGCGAGATTTGGCCTCGCCTGAAGCAGTTGGTTGGCCCGGAAGAGCACGAGAGTCTTGTCAAGGCTCGTAACCGGTACGTTGTATAAGGATGTTCAGAACATAGCTATAAGCCTAGCTAGGTGCTTGAATAATACTTGTATAAAGGCGTAATAATTATCAATCCTTGTGATAATCATCATAGACACCTATCTACTGCGTCCGCATCCGACAGCTTTCGCACGATACAATAGCCTCCGCACACCCTAGCACACTACAAGCAAGATGGCAGCGCAGCCGATGACTGCCGATAGAGACGAGGTAGTCCGTATGAACGGACACCTTTCGGATGATCAAGTCGACATACTGATCAATGCTGGCGTGCCCGAACTGACCTTTGACTATGGAGGTTCCATACGCATGACCAAGACACAGTTCGAGAAAGCAAGCGAATTCACAGACGATATCCTGGAAGATATCTACGATTTGCTATATGTATAAGGAGCAAGATTAACCTTTATCAAATAAACATGACTCTAGAATTAGAGGACGACAGAGGTAGGTGAGCTAGGTATAAACATGAGGGACAGACGGTTACTGGAACCAACCACATATGGTTGACAAATACGACTAAACCTGGGAGCGTGACTCCTGCTCTGGTGGAAGATCAAGGGTTCCATCAACCAATTCTCCTAGATGGAAGATAGCGAAAGGTTCGATGTCATGGCCTAGTGGCTCCACGAACTCTATCAATATCCACGAACGAAAGAGATATAATGCCAGTACGTCAGTACCAGCACTACAAGCTCAAGCCTAAGGAACATGTGGACTTTGCCACCATTGAGCCTAAAACTCTTAACTCCATACAAACCTACATTCACTTTTTGAATAGGCTATAGTTATGCCTACAATTCCAAGGCTGGTCGACGTAAGTGGTTTGGCGAATACCGCTATAGCTGGGCTCGATCGATCACAAATCTATGGCCACTAGCCCGCGATGGTTTATTTAGAAATTACAGATGAGGACCGCGCTGAAGCTGAAGACCTCGAGAATGCTGTTGCCTAGGGACATAGACGGAACCAGAAATGCGAAATTCCCTGAAAAGAAGCTTCAAGAAATTGAACGGACACACCAACATTATGGGCCTCGAGGTATCAATAGTGAATCCTTGGTTTGCCGACGACCGTACACCTTAATGCATGTTTTAGGTTTTAGTAGCAAAGTCCGTTATAGTACGTCTCTACTACTACAAAAATACTTCAATGATCCAATCAGCTAATCAGTTCTCTGGGCGAACTTCATCTCCATCTTCTCCGAGACGTCAAACACGACGACAATCTCCTGCATAAAGGTATCGCCCAGGATGAACGAGCCGGGTTGGCCCGCCCCAATGCCAGAAAGACAGCGGCCAGAGTCGTTAAGCTCCGTCTCCGGCAAGATCATCGAGCTGGGGTGCGTGCGGATGGGCTTTCCGCCGATGACGATGTCGAGGGTCGGCGGCTTTGCGTTGCACGGCACGCTCCAGACCATGCTGCTCTCGCGCGCGCCGCTCGGTATGTACGCTGCGTTGATGGCGGCCGCGATGTCGGGTGGGAATAGGTTGATCGTCGTCCCCGAGTCTACGATTAGATTCGGTGGATTCCTCACTGACTGGTTCTTAGTTTCACTAACCCAGTGCATGGAGTCGACCTTGATGTCGTAGTAGAAGTAATCCGTCTTTCCGCTGTTTGTTGTGAGCTACAAAACGAGAGTTAGCTTCCCCCAGAAAGCTACTAGTAGGCTATGCATAAGAGATTCAAGGTTGCTCTACCTTTTGGATAGGGGTAGTGGTGTATTCCCCTGTAGTTACCGGAGGCACACCGCCAAACGCGATATAAGACCGATTCTCCTGGCGAGACATTGCGAAACTGAGGATTGGACTGGCTGTTTTGCTTGTACCAATGGTCTCCATCAAAGGCGCATAGTTCACGAGATTGTCTAAACCGTCTAGCGAGGGATCATTGCCGGTGAAGGCAGCTGTTAGTCCTCGAAGACCTAAGCCTAGAATACCACTAGAGATTCCATCACCACCAAACGCGGCAACGTTCACGAGAGCGAACTGCTGCTTGGGGACTGTAACGTTGGCTACGGTTATGCTGATTCCGAATTAGCGTGCACTTTTGTTTTGGATGTGGCGAGGTGCTTGCTCTGCATATCCCATGTTTCCGTTCAGATAGTCACCGCTCAAGTACGAGATGTTCAGGTTCTGATTATCGATCTTTCCGCCCGGGAAATCCCCTTTGAATAGAGGGCCGAACTGACAGAATTCTTGCGGAGCCTCGTCGCCGAAGTAAGGGTCCAAGCATTTGAATCCTTCTTGAACAATCCATGTATCGCTACTTCCAGTATCAGGAATCATATAATATGGTTCAGGTCCAATGCCGACCTTCATGATATACTCGATCTGGTTCAGCTCGGCCCTAATGTGATCAACGCCTATGGGGTCATCTTCAGGAGACAGGCCGGTATTATCTTTGAATACCTTATTTCGGCGAATTTGTTTTAGTATATCCAGTGTTCGCGATAAGCCGGGCTGCCGCTGAATCCTCGAGAGGGCGTGGTAGTTATCTGTCAAGACCAGCCCGGCATTCGAAGCATGAATGTGAGTCGAAGACAGCTGGTTATGTTCAATAGGTACAGCACTAGTCACAGCAAAAATCAGAAAGCCCAACTGGGCCTTGAAACCCAGACGAGTCATCATGAAAAGCCTCAGGCTAGAAACCCAGATGAAGTTATCGCGATACCTATGGAGTTCCCTTCGGACCGGTACTACGATTCCGGGAAAGAAATAGTCCTTCGTCGGATATTATATGTTGTGCCCTACGTCCCTTTGGACTCTAGGATTGGCTTCATATTGGGCCAAGCCTCAATAAGCAAGAGTCTAGCCTGTATGTTCTGGATAAACGAGGGGAAAGGCTTCGTTCCGCTTACACATAAAAGTCGTATATAATCGTCACAAGTCACTCCGAGTACTTTAGAAGATGCCGCAGAGCACCAATAGCGGCACGAGACTATGTGGTAAATTCTTGAGCTCATAGGAAGACACCTCTCATCAAGAACCAATATTGTATGAAGTACCATAAAGGAGGTAAACCCGCCAACCACAATAGACCCTTGTAATATATAATATGGTCGGCGCATTCGAAGTGGCACATGGCATCAGGTAGATTAGGCAATATGTTCGTTTTACTGGAAACAGCGAATTAAATACTAACGACCAAGAGGAGAGAGTTGGTACGATGGTTAATAAGATCGGCCAGGATCTAATTATTTGAATCGTGAGATTTAGTGGAGCAGATCTTCCAAGGTCCTTTATGAGCCGCCTAAGCCAACCACTAAAAACTCCCGATTAGGAATGCGGGGAACAGCCTGCCGGCAGTCGTTGAAGCTTCACGATAAAGTATACTCCTGATACTCCACTGAACTCACAAGGCTAATTGGGAAATTGGTAACAATTTACGAAGTTCTTGTTGCAATTATCTGGTCAATACGAGTCGCGTAACCGTTTTAAGAAATATTCTTTCCATATCCCAGCCCAGGATGCCAGCATCGACGACGCAGTCGCATGCGCGCTCACATGCGCTGCTATTGCTTCAGAAACTACTCAATTTGCGCGATAGCGCCAGTCCGCTGACCCTTGTTCTCGATACTCTTGAACAGAGCGGAAAGCCCATCTTACGAGAATTCATGAGCAGAGCACAGGTCAGACAACTTTCGCATACCCTACATCATATATAATTGAATGAGTCTGAAATGAAAAAATAGTTACTAACGCCATAATCAGATTTCAAAAACCAAGATCATATACATCTCCTTCGCCACCCCCAAGAAGCCAGTGGGCGTGGACATCTTCGTCCGAGCGCGAGGCAAGACAGCAGAATCTCTGCGTTCAGAAATCGTCTCACACTATCCATCAGGACATACTCACAGTGAGTGACAAGCACCAAAAACCCGTCAATTCAAAAATACTAACTCGTCTCAGAAACCCTCATCATAATCGACGAGCTGAACCCTCTATCAAGCTCCATCCCCTCAGACCTAGCCCTCTTCCTCTCAAGTCTAATCACGAGCCCCGCGTTATCTCTCGTAGGGCTTTACCACACAGACGTACCCCTCTCCCTCCCAGTCCCATTCAGTAGTTCCTACACACCACACCCCCTCACAATCCTCACGCATCTCGCGACAGCCGTTCTACGAGCCTCAAATCTACACCACGCCATCGAGCGGCGCCGGGCGCTAAACCGCAGCCAACAGGCCCCCGACTTCGGACTCCACGAAGGGAAGGAAGGCGTTCTCATCGGCCTCGGACAACGGAACGGGAAAGTCGCAGCCGCGGGGCAATCAGGTAATGGTAACGGGGGTCTAGTCCAACAAGGCCTAGTTCTCGAGATGGAACTCCGCCGGCGGAGCGGACGAGCAGTCGCCGAGAAATTCGTGCTCGTTCCCGGCCCCGGCCCCAGCCCCGGTGTAAAATCCCCCACGATAGGCTCAGCGCAAGCGCAGATGGCGAGATTAGAAATCACGCCGTCGAAACTCTACCTTCTCTCCGACCACCCCGCATTCCTCGATCCGGAGGCCGAGGCGTCTACACAAGGGGCGGGTGGAGAAGACGAGCCGGAATCTACCTTCAACTTAGGATTGACGGAGAAGCAGAGGCGGGATAGGGAAGGCATCGTACTGCCGTACTTTGACGCCCAGACGGATATCGGCGCTGGTGAGGGCGGGCGGATATTATACGAGATGGGGCGGGAGGATGACTTTGACGAGGAAGAGGACGAGATATAGATGTAATAGTCACCATGAAAGAAAGAAAGAAAGCAATCAGAAAGTAATCAAACCCCGACCGGATGTCGATTTTCGTGATATCTAGGTAAGATCTATAGTACAGCCATTCGATGCCCGATTTGGTGGAAACCCCACATCCGTTTGTGGCATCCCAGGACTTAGAGCGCTGGCCTCATATTTCTCATATTTCATTCACCTGGCGAGAGCTAGGTGCCTCAGACCCCATCTATTGGTGTCCGATGATCCCATCCGATCTACACAGGCGGAGTTGTATGGTTTTTCTAAATTGCTATGCCACCCTATACCATTACTCATCCACCTGCATACCATCGCCTCCGGCCTCGGCATCATCCGCTATGCTATTGATCCAGTCCTTGACCTCGGCGCCGTCATGGACCTTGAAGGCCTCTAGAGGCCGCTTGCCAGGCTCCTTGGGCCCCACAACACCTACACTTGTGTTCTCCACCGTGAGCTCGCGGTCCTGGACTAGAGTCTCCTTGAGGGCTCTCAGACCGTGGCGGATGAGCTCGTCCCGGCCGCAGTCGGGGAACTTGTCCAGGTTCTTCTCTAGGTACGTACGCGCCATCTGTGAGCGGGCGCCAATGGCACACGCCAGCATCTCCTGCGTCAAACCGGAGGGCTGAAACTCGAATAGGTGCGGGCCGCTGTCGTCCACGCCGGCCACCAACAGACCAACACCGTACGGCCGCTTGCCGTAGTGCTGTGTGTTCAGCTGGGCCTTGTCGCTGATGAGGGACACCAGGGTCTCGAGGGGCATCGCACGATCGTACATCAGTCGTTCCGAGAGACACTGTTGCTTCATGAAGTTGGAGAGGACGCGGGCGTCGGATGTCAAGCCTGCTATGGCGAGGCCTACGTGCTCGTCGATGGCGAATAGCTTCTTCTGGTAGGACGACAATTCTTCGGCGTTTCTCTGAAAGTACATAAGACGTGGGACTACTGATGGTCTCGAGTGGGTGGGTTTCGTACCTTGATGGCGACTAGTACGGCATGTGTCTTGCTCACTATACCCACGACTACTGATCCCTGCTTCACGGCCTCGGCAGCATATTCGACCTGGAATATTCTTCCTTGCGGAGAGCTGGAAGCTGTCAGTATATGTACCGGTAACCTAACTTGAACGGAAGCTTACAATGTGACAGAATCGTTATCGTAGTTGTTTCTGAACATTGTGCCGGGTGCCTTCTAACAGTGTGTGGATCTCGGTGGTGCAGGTATATATGGGGTCCGTTCGGGTGAGAGAGACGTTCAAAGTGAAGTGGTTGGTGGCTCGTTTGACTGAGGTTGATGAGAGATGCAAGGCTAGATAGAGCTGGCCTGGTGGAGGGCAATCGCAAGGCAGCTCCAAGCTTCGTTGCTTCTGACCTAACAGGTCTAGCGCCATGCGGGACCATCCCACCTGCCAGCAGGGTACGTACCGTTGTGCCGGTCCCCGCTCTGGGTTTCAATATCCCAGCTCACCAGCCACAGTGGCGTAAGCTCGCTCTCTCCAGCCAAACATCGCCAAGCCTTGTCGGGGGATTGCATCACGGTCCCGGCTGACGACAACCTTGGAACGCTTTACCTGTAACACCCGAACAACGGGCGATCAACTAACCCTGCCTGCAATCCCCGTCGCAGAAGCCCATCCATCCATCATTCCGGCGATCTACTCTCAAATCCCGCCCTCCTTCATTTACGCGCCCGACGATACACTATTCCCAAGCGCGAGCCGATCCCAGCAACCCGCGTCACCGAGCGACAAGCCCGCCGCCGAACAGCCCTCTCCGTGTATCCATCGTCTCCGGGTCCCAAGTCTCACTTCTCAGACACACGCACCCGCACAGAGAGAGAAACGCCGCGCCGCGCCCGCCTACGCCACGATGCCGAACGCGGGGCTCAAGACCATCATCGCGCTGTCGTTCGTGCTCGCCGTCGGCTTCCTGCTAGTCATCCTGTCGTGCGCGCTGTACAAGGAGTACTACCCCTTGCTGGTCGTGGGCACGTACGTGCTGGCGCCGCTCCCCAACTGGATCTGCAGCCGCTGGTCTAATCCGGACGACTTCGTCGAGAGCTCCGGAAATGCCGTCCTCGACCTCGGCCGTTTCTGCACCGGCTTCTTGGTCGTCATGGGCATCGGTACGTTATTTCCATCGTCTTGCGTTTCCCCTTTGGAAGTTTCTTGATAGCATGAGATTGTGGAAACAAGTGGCGCATTGAAGAATCATGGTATAATGGAAAAGCGGATAAGACCCGACATGGGCGTGTTCGACGGATATATGGAAACTCACTCACAACTGCCTCGTCATGGGTATACATTCGCTAACATTTATATCGCCCACAGCTCTACCCGTTCTCCTCGCACACTCGAATCTGATCGAAGTCCCGGCAATGGTCATGTGTATTGTCGGGGGTCTACTGATCTACGGGACCATCATCAGCTTCGGCATGTCCTTCCAAGACGAACAAGAATTTTAATGACTCAAGCATATGGGGGGTCTCTTCTTCAGGCGCTGCAGAGCTGCCACTATTTTGGGTTTGCTGCGTGGTCGGGCTTGAGGGATAATATAATTGGCTCAGAGTGTATGTAGTCAAGGCCGGCAGTTTGTTGACTTACCATGTATCATACATATCTCTCGCGCAGCGGGAACTTACTCGGAACGAACGATTTCGAATCCTCTGTGATTGGATTCTTTTCTTGCTCAAAGGCTAGATTATCCACTGTTGTGCAACGGTTGGCATTCTAGCCAGCCGGAACCCCATTTCTAGCGCATGATTTCATATACCCCTCGGCTCTTCGCATGACGCTTATTGAAGCAATATCGCACCTTCCATCGATAATGCAATGTAGCTATATCTGGATTGAAAGATTGGTAACATCGATACGCCGTAAGTATCAGAAGCCCGTAGTTTTCATTGTGCAGTCTTATTGCACCGAGACTTGTAAAACAAGCAAACGGAAGTGTGAAGGCTTCACGAAGTTGGCGTGGCGAAAAGTTTCCATTAGGTAGCTATCGTAATACTCAACTGTTCTACAACTCCATGCAACCGTCAAACTAAATTCATATCATCGCTAAAAAACGCCCGACGCCATGCCGCTATTTAGTTAAATTCATTGGAAAGAATTAGACCCCCATCATTCCTATCTCACAAGTAGTATACCTGGCCTGGCGTTTGAATCCGAACAGGAATATATATCAACGATTTCAGCTTTAGGATATAACTCCGCTAAACCCATCATTTTGACTGGGCAGTAGGGCCGTCGCCCTGTTTCTGAACTAGTTTTCGTGGAAGGACTTCAACATTTCTACTCAATAGCTTTCTGAGCTCAGGGCTAATGGTCTTATTTGCTTGCTCTGGAGCTTTCCCATTCTGCTGTTGAGATGGAGAACCAGAATCGGGTCTTGTGGATGATTGACTCGGGTCCGGGCGCGTTCGTGGTGCCGGGAAGTTTTGTTTCTTATCAATAGCTTCGATGAGTCGTTGGAACCGGCGGAATAAATGTTCGGCACGGATCAAGGTGGATTCGAGATCAATAGTCTCCGAGAGTTCGTTCACTAGTAACGTGTAAGCAATAATTTTGCCATGATAAACGGAATGGCGCAGAGCGAGAACGTACTGTATTTTAGCACCTCATCAAAATGCTGTAGATGGGCCATAATTACGTCGCGATGCTTCTCTAAAATGGCCAGGGCAAAGAATAGATGAAAACTGCTGCTCAAATAATCGGTCCAGAGCACTTCCCACAGGTGCAGAGTGTCCATCCACTTAAACTCTCTTTTGTACCATACCAGAAGCATGCGGAAGAAGAAGAAGAAGTTTGTGCTGTCGGCTTTCTCCAGATGGGTGTAAAGCTTTGGGTCCATAAATTGCACAAGATGATCGAGGGTGAGAAGCTGATTCCGCATACCGGATTGGTCTCGCAGAAAATTTCTTTCCATCCGATCCATGAAATGTTGGAAGCCCCAAAAAGCAATGGCATCGTCCTGCATAACGGCATATATCGGTGCAAGGAGGTCAGACATACCCTGGACATAACCCAGATCCTTGTTATACTCGTTGTATGTGAGAAGCATATCTTTCAACTGCTCCAAGTGGACATTGGTTCCCACTGAAGCGAAGGGAGAATTTGGATCCGGGTGAGGTATGTCTTCGCCGGCGAAGATGGGCACCGTACGATCGGTTCGATGCACATCCTTCTCTACAAATACTGGTAAGTATGCTATGGCATGTGATAAGCTGTGATCCAAACTTACCAATTCTTCCTCTCTGTTCCCTCCACCACTCGCCTTCTTCACCTTCACCGCCGAGATCAACGAGCCTCTCCCACCATGATGCCTTCAGTTTCACGTAAGAGTCTCGCAATGAGGCCACTTGGGCCCTTCGTTCTTCTGACGTGCTATACCAGTCATAGACACCCAGAAGGAATAGCCAAGCTTCTTTGCGGACTCCATCATCAGGATCTAATCCGCCGTGAAATATGCGCTCCTTAACTTCATCGATTGTCATTACAAGTCTGCCTGTATGACGGTCGAAAAAGTTATTCCACTCTTTGAGAGTTACGCAATTCCGCCTGTCCTCGAGAGACATAGAGCTTGTTTCCAGCAACTCAAACTCACCCACATCTGTGTCCTCCATTTCCATGACATCCCTCGCTGTCCATATCTTCTGGGTTCGGTCTTTCTCGCTCTGTTCCGCGATTCCCATAGCCCATCGTGCTAGATATATCCTAGCGCTGTCGAACTCGTTCTGGATGGTCTGTACCTCGGGATTTCCCATTAGTCTTCGAACTTGGGGTGGTATCTTCGGATTGTCCATTATATCTTGTGCGGTCTTTCGGGTAAATGTCGTCACTTTACTAAACTTCTCCATGATGTTCCAACCAGTCTCCTTGACGAACTTCATGACTGGATCCATGCCGCCATCGTGTGTCGTGCTCGGCCCTGCAGGTGAAGCCCCTGCGGCGCCCCGTACGGACATGCCACGCGAACTGTCTTGCCGGCCACTCAGGGTCGGGGAGTCAGGATTCAACTTCCCGCCGAATCCTTCGCTATCTTCTTTGCTGGGTTCGACGAGATAGATATTTGGTTCCGCGCCGCTCCTCTCGATACGAATGTACCGCCTCAACCAACGCAGTACTTCATCGCCTCCCCAAAATATCTGGCCATTCTCACTGAAAGGGTCGAAATTCTCCTTAGCCAGCTTCTTTTTCTGTAATATGGTGGACTGGCATTCACTGTCATGGAAGAAAAGCGCCGGGAAGCTATCCCCTGCTTTTGTGTTTATCACCACGGAGCCAAACCACCACCCAAGGCTTGGCGGGCGTACAAGGAGCGAATATATCGCGCTCACGGGTATCGCAAATGCATAATGGCCAATAGAACCCCTATGCGTCGTGACAGTCGGAGGCGACGGTACTAAATAACTTTGTTTGGGGGGAGAATCACCGTCGGTCAGATCGACTTTGACGTAGATGCTTGCAGCGTCTCCCAGAGAGGATTCGGGCAGCCAAGCGAGTAGGAGGTCTGAGGATGCCGGCGAGCTGGATATTCTCGACGAGGAAGAAGTAGGTCGCTCGCCGGAGACGCCTTTTTGCTGCAATAGTGCAATGTAACCGGGGATATTATCTTTGGCTGAGGGCGTGGGGTGGATATACACCTTGCTCTTAGAATACAGCAACTTGACTCCACGGCCTGTCTCGGTGTGGGTAATGGTGTTGTAGTCGCCTTCTTCATCGTCGCTCATGGCGTAGAAGCTGCCTGTTGGAGAGCCAGCCCGCCCTCGCGGTGGATCTGATGTCATCGCGGGGTGGAGTGGCTATAGAAGCACCGCACCCAAGACGATATTCTCAATAAAAACGCAAGTATTTGTGGATGATAGATAACTTGCAGAGAGGTTATCGTGTTAGGTGTTGGGTAAGTCAGGCGAGACTAGAAAAAGGTATGGACTGCAGCATGTGAACAGTACGTCGGGTGAGCGCAACTTCTCTTCTTATAAAGAGCATGTCAAATGCCCCGCAGCTACTGTAGGTACCTAAATTGAAGTACCTACATAAGCGCATATGTATGTACCTATGGTAAATGGTAGCCTACTACCAGTAGCGGTCATTAGTGCGGCGCTGTATCTATGTCGAAGTACCAGAACCTCTGAGATAGGTTTTACCATCCCGAATGCATGAGCCTGAAGTGCTCCACAAACAACCAACAAAGCAGCTAAAGTCGAACGCAAGCGCAAAGATGTAGTTAGGACGTGAACATAACAGGGAAGATAGCTACAGGCAATCCAGCCGTCACCCTCGAAAGCCAGACTACGCTTAGCAACACTTGTAATGTTGGGCTCTTCGGCTCTTCTAGAGCAACGCGCTCTGCATCGACCAAACCGCATGTAACGATACTTGCACCCACGATGCCCGCTGCACTCAGAAACGTGATGCTTTACAGGTTTATAGATTTCGTCTACTAGCGCACTAAGCACCTCGTTGCACTACTGGGTCGTCCTCTACAGACCCGAATCTGAGCTATACTTAGCACACACATTCTTTCGGGTGACCTCGTCGTTAGAACAGCGTGGCCGCGTAAACCTTCGAAAGACGAAGGTAGCCTTCACCTTCAAGGTCTCGAGCGATACCGGAATATCGACGCCCAGTGTCCAACCTTTAGCCCGAGCGTAACTAACACGAAATTTCAAATCGATCAGGTACGAAGTCAACCACACCTTACCCCCAAAGAGTTCCCTCTCCTATCTAAATCTAGATATGAGCACCTGGACCAGCTCGTGAGGGAGTTCAACATACATGACGCTACATATCTCGATAAGAGCGACGACAAGATCCTAGAGTTGTGCGCACTTTTTTGGCACGCTTATTTGGTCCAAGTCGCCAGCTCTAGAAGACTCGACAGTAGTGTGGTTGGGTAGATGGCCAGCAAGTATTGAACAGAAGCTACCATCTCACAAAGGAAGACTGCCTGGATAGCTGATTACAACGAGGCCTCCTGGAGCCTCCTGGGTTTCCACCAACCCTTCGGCGTGTAGATTCCGGATTTGATAGCGAGTCTCTTGCGCATATGTCGTGGTAGAGGAGGATCCTGTTCTTTTCTTTCTGTTTGGAATAATCATGTACCCCGAGGACACAAATCGAAGAGCTCTTCCTCGTAATTTTATTTTCCAGTTCACAGTCGTATTGCGTTGAGATGTGCCCGCCATCGCTTAGCGCGGTGCCTATTGTACTCTCGACACCCAGTCCCACACCCCACAAGAAGCGAAAAGGAATGCGGCTCCTGACAAGGCATGCCGCCCGAGGGGAGGTATTGTCCCGGTACACTGACCAATACCACGATTCCAAGCACGTACTACGTGAATTCGCTAGCGCAGCTTGTGCCTCGAGATACGCGAGGCACTTCTTCTTTCCATATCAAGGCATCTTTAACGTACGTTCCTGTCCAGGTTTCGTTAGGGGGGGAGGATGCGAATAGATAGGCGATCTGGAAGTGGCGAAATGTATGTGGCCGCACCTCTGTAAGGTTTCGGCCGCGTCAGCGCACCCAACCGGGAGAATCTTCCGAAGCCCCGCTGGAGTTGCCTAGTCATACCCCAGTGGTCCACTTCGGTAAACCGGCTTTCCAGGTGAGGCACCATAGAAAATAATAGGCACGCTTTGCACCCCCCTGAATAGCTTATGTCACCACTTTAGGGTGGAGAGTGTGCCTATTATTTTCTCCAGGTCAAGTCTCTGGTAGGTGGAGACGAGGCCGGCGTCGTGCCCGGGTTTCTGAAGTCCGCAGGATTGCGAAGCTACTCGGAGGCGACAGACTAGAGTCGTGTAGTCTAACGGCTCCAAATTGGACAGAAAGATAGAGTACGGATATGTAATTTACCGAGGCGGTCAGGTAGATTTTCGAACCAGCATGACCAGATTTCGAAAACTCTCATGATTGGGAAACGGAACAGTGCAATACTCATTCTCAATCATCTTTATCGCCCTCGAGCCATGACTGAAACGTGATACGAAAGGTTAATAAACGGTATACACTAAAACATATAATAAAATATTTAACTATAGAAATATAGTTTTGGGCTTACCTCGGGGGGCTTGAATTAGGTGTTAGACTGTTCCATATAATAATGCCCGGGCGGCATATATCTGCCACAATATCCTTTATCGGAATGTTAGGGCTAATAGCAAGGAGTATGCTATATTCGTCTAATTCCAACAACCCCTGTGGATCCTCTAGGACTGTCAATCCGGCCGAGTGTAGGATATTCCTATCTCGTTGAGTATACGCCGGATCTTGCACATATATACTTGACGATATCGAGAATTTTTGGCGAAGAACGGAAATTAGTGCATGCTGAAAAACGCAGCGCTCAAACACCCGCGACTTAAGCACAAGAGGGCCCAATCCGAGGCCTATAACCTTAGTCACGGCGAAAGGTATCTCGACTGAAGCAAGTACATCCTGGACTTGCTCGAAATGCTGGGTCGTCTTCCATTGTTGCACAATGGTCTGGTATATATTGAAATCTTCTTCAGGTGGCGTAGGCGGATTTTTGAATTCGAGTCCTATGTCGAATCTCCTAATAGGGGCGCCAATCCACATCGGGAGGTACGCTTTCTCGAAATTAAAAAATTCGATATTCTGGCAACTAGTTAGATATGTAATCGAATTATAGGTGATCGCCCTATCGCTTACTTTAGCATAAAGAGAGGTGCTAAGAATAGTAGTGTTATCTTACCACGTGGCGCCTCCGACATGCTCATTCTCTCCCCGTTCGGAGATCGGAGGATCAACACATAGTTCGTAATCGACTCCGTTAATTCCTTTTAACATAATCTTTGCACCATTGTTATGCTCGCCGTTTTGAAAATGTTTAAGTTCTTCGCCGATTTTCTGTATGCTGTCCTTCGTAAAAACTGGAGTTCCATCATCGTACATGGCCTGAATATCCTGAAAAATCGAGTTTATCCGAGAACGTGTATTGCCGTGTAGTTCATTTCGAGGTTCCATGGTGCAGCTTGGAAGCTGGACCCGCCGACGCAGGTGAACATGCCCTCCTCGCCTGAGAGGCCACCGCCGATGGAACCGCTGCCCGAGGCAGGAGTTTCGGTGGACGAGGGGACAAGGCTCCGAACAACCCAACCAACCACGAAGACTTGATTTGGTTGGGGTGGTTGGTTTGTTTGGGTTATTTTGTTGTTGTGATGATAACGGTCGAAGGTGAGTGGGTAGGTGGGATGGCAAAGCAACACTGCCGGTCCGACTCGGGGCGGCTAAACTTGGCAAGATGACAGGCGAAGGCGAGCGAAGACTTAGAAGACACTGGTATTGCTATCCAATGCACTAGCTTTGAGTACAAGACGATAACTCTTTCATAAATGTTTCCCTTAGTCACCTAACTAAGGATTGAATAAGCCAGGCCCGATCTATCGTCTTTCAAGAAAGTGGTAAAACTTAGAACCTTTGAACACGCAAGGTCATGTGGCAAGCCATTAAGCACCATGACGCTTCCGCCATTGACATATCAACCCACAATCGTAACAGAAGACGCGCAATCTGAATCAGGCAGCATCCAAACAAGTGACTTCCACTGAGACGCTAGGTATAAGGACAGCTCTTGTATTAGTAGGGGCCTTGGCAACAATAATAGCTACCTAGGCAGCCCTTAATTCATTTCCGTCGACGAATAAATGTGGACGCAGTAGTTCGTCCGACATGATCCAGACTAAATTCTATGCCTGCCCTCTGTTACTCCAAGCTCATCTAAAGCCAAGGGGTATCCTTAATTATGAGGATTTCATTTGTCCCGCAAGCTGAGATTGTGGTTTTCTGGATTATTGAGTAGATGTCCAAAACATCACCGCATCCGGGGCCCGCTGGGAAGACCACCAGGCCGTCCCCTGCCTCCAGGGCGTCCTCCACCTCCGGAGCTTGAAAAGTCGGACTCGCTATTTGACCAAGGAGAGTTGCCGGCCATATACGGTTTATCGCTTCCACCTCCGCCTCGATTGGACCGAGCATCATACATGCCGCCGGGTGCAAACCTATCCTCGTAATCGCCTGAGCCGCCGCCCCTTTGTGGCGGTGGGTTGAAGGGGCCACTGGCTGCCGGACTTGCGGTCCTCGAGCCTCCAAATAACCTTTGCTTCAGTCGGTCTTGTGCTGAACCTCCACCCGAGCCTGATGGTGGTGCTGGAGCACTGCCGAAACCCCCTTGATTCTGGTAACTCCCGGCCCGTTGTGACGGTAACGGCCGCGCTTGTGCATCATCTCGTCCATTGCCCCCCATAGGTTCGGAGTTGCGAAACGGACTGTCCCTAGCAGGGGGTACCCCTCTACCTCTCCGTAAACTCTGTGCTTCTTGCTTTTGTGGTGCTGGGTTGTTATCCCATAGTGAACTCAGACTGCCTCCCTGTTGCTGTTGTTGTTGCCCGAGTCCGCCATATCGTGAGCCGACCTGCGACGGTTGCGAGTAAACAGCGGCGGCGGGCGGCGGAGCCTTGGGATCGGGCGGTAGCCATCCGGGGAACGGCTTGCCCTTTTCGATGTAATACGAACGGAGTACTCTGCAAACGTGTGTGTCGTCTTCGGTGTCGCCATCCGCTTCGCCACTAAAATATGACCGTTGGAGGTTGGATATTTTGGACGTGGTGGCCCCGACGATGTTACTATACCAGCCAGACATGGTGCCGCCAATCGCTGGACAGGTAGAAAAGCCCGAGTGCAAGAAGGTCTCGAATTCGTGAGGATGAAAGTCGCAGTTTGGTCGGTGATGCGCGTAAAAGGTCCCAATTCAGCCGATTCAAGGGATCAGAAGCTTTGGCTGGCGAGGGATAATGACTTGACTATAGAAATCTGGGCGTTTGATGTTTGTCTCAAGTTACAGCGTGACCGAGGCCGGTTGGGTTAGGTAATTGATTGGCAGCGCCCAAACAGGTACAGTACCAAGCTCCGGTACTACCTAAGGGTGGGGTACATACCTCTCCTCCACCTTTAAACTCCGGCCGATCACCTCGGGGGTTGGGGATATATTGGTTATTTTCAGTTTAATTAATTAATTTTTTGTTGAAGAACACCGAGTAAGAAGCAAATGGACTATCGAGGTATGGACAGCAACTATACTGATTGTAAACACATTGTCTGTTATGTAGGTGTTCTCGTACTTTCTACGAGGTACGAGATATGTCAAGTTGGACGCACGAGCTATAATTCCTAGCTCTATCTGCCCAACTATAGGTTCAAGGGGTATCAAGAAGAATCTAGCCGTACCAGCCATAGAATCCTGGAAAGGAATGTTAGAAAGCAAGCTCGGGCCTCTGGTGCTCAAGCTCATGTTCATGCTCAATCTCTCTTCCACGTCGGACTACTTTCTTCGGTTTGCTTCGAACAGCCTTCGCCCTCTTCCTCTTGTCGCCCGTCGAAAGTGATTTTTTCTTCGCCGATTCATCCTCACTCTCTTCGCTCTCATCTGTTTCAGACTCTTCCTCTCCGGATTCGTCGCTTCCAAGCCAGTCTTGAAGATCATCCAGGTCGTCTTCGCTTTCTTCGAAATCGGAAACATACTCCACTGCACCGTCTTCCTCTTCATCTTCCATCTCAAATTCCTCTTCTCTTTCTTCCTCGTCTTCATTCTCTTCTTCAATTCCAGTATCGAGATCCTTGTCTCTAGTCGCTTCTCCTTCGCGCTCCATGGCATTCAATACCTTCTTCCAGATCTGCTCGCTGACGTTCAAAGGTTGGTCCCCGTAGGCGCCTTCACGTAGTCGCCCAAGTAGCTCCCTCTCGATAGCACGTTCCAGCTTGGCTGCAGCCTCCGCCTTCCTCTCTCTAGTCTCTTCACGTCTACGGACCTTCGGGGCCAGCTTGGGGACAAGTTTCTCGCCAAGTCTGGCCTCTTCTTTGGCTAGTCGTCTCATGCGAATGCTAACTTGTTGTAACCGAGTGAGACGTTGCTTGGCTCTATCGTAATGTCAGTGACGCGCGAAAACGTATAAATAAAAACCAATTCTGGCCTTGGCGGAATTGTCCGACGCTCACAAGCGGTGGGCTTGATGTCTACATATACTCTCAGGGAATGAAAAGTAGAGAACACACCTGTGAATCATATATTGTGGCCAGTACTTGAGGTGCTCTTCAATTTGCGCCAAGGCCTCTTGATAGTTCTGTGAAAGTTTGATTTTCTGCCATAGTTTCGAGGGTAGGTGTCTGCATGTTGAAAATTAGTCGCTGCAAGCCTAATATCCATACAAGTCCAGAACATGTAGATGCCCGTAAAGAGAGAAGAATGAGCAGAAGAGGAATGACATGAGATGTACTTACGCTCGCTCTGGGGTCTTGATATACAAGTAGTTGACTGCCTTGAGAGGGTCTGGATGTGGGCGTATAGTGGCATAACGACTACTTAAACTTAGCAATCATACACAAGAGTCTGCTTCCCGAAGAGACCTTACCTGTTAGCAAGGGGGCAGCTGGTTCTGCTGCACAATCCAGATATGTTCATCCTGGTGGAGTTAGATAGTGTGATTCCATGACATCTCTGGGCATCGCAGCTCACTCATTTCGACAGAAAGTTCTTTCACGAGTCGCTTTGACTTTGTAAGAGCAGAACTGCTTATCGCTACAGAGCGAGAGTTAGCAAACAGTCACGCACAATCTCATCACTCATTGTATATCTACATTGAGCTTTGGGTTTCTTGAAATGATGTTGATTGGGAACTAGAATCATGAGGGTTTGAAGCTTACATGACCTGCCAGATAATCTCGTCGCTCATTTTGACGATAAGGTGGGTGAGATCAGGAAAAGATGAGAACCGGGTGGTGGATAGTGGGCCGTGCGACCGATGCTCGACACGCCGAATAAGGGTTTCTATCCGTCAAAAACAGTCCGCCGCGGAAAAACGGTGCTCGGGGAGCCAGTGGTAAGACCAAGTGTACTTCGTGTGAAAGGTTGCAGTAGAGAAGGTCCGTTATTGCCACAGACATGGAAGGTTGATCTTAGAATCTGCAACCTCGAAAAAAAATTAGTCCAGATACGCCAAATGTCCTTGGCCCCACAGAGCTATTTACGATGCGTTTGATTGGACAATGACCAACTACCCGCTCTCTTGCTTTGCCGTTCAGCCAATCAGATATGACTTTTCATTTTGCTGCTACATTCATCAGACTTCAAACCATTTGTCTCTCTACTTTTGTTTATCTACCTCGAACGGTACCGTGTCTGTAGAAAAACCTCCGATCTATGCATCGCGTTGTCGCCAGACGTGCGCTCGCCCAAACACTGTGTTTGAATTGCCGGAATGCTGTTAGAGAAAAAGCTGTGGGGTTTATAGTTCCATTGTACCAATATTCTAGAGTGCCATTTCCAACTCAGAGATGGCGTGCGTACCACGTACCGAATCAATCTCCGCCTACACTTGGACCTCATCATGACACGATATATGCTCTGTCTTCGGCTGATGGGAAAGCCGGCATAGCTGTGATTCGTGTCTCTGGCCCCTCATGTACACAAGTGAGCAATAACTAGCCCTGTCCAACTATCCAACGACTATTTGGCTAATTATGCCCTCAAGATATATCATGAGCTATGTCCTCATAAGAAGGCACCAAGACCTCGCTATGCCACCGTGAGGACGCTGTTTTCTCCAGGCACACAAGGGTCCGAGATCCTGGACTCCGCTGCTCTTGTTCTCTATTTCCCAGGGCCGCACACCGTCACGGGCGAAGACGTATTGGAGTTGCATGTCCACGGAGGCAGCGCCACTGTCAAAGCCGTCCTATCAGCGATATCCAAATGTGCTACTGATGGACATATTCGTTATGCGGAACCCGGGGAATTCACGAAACGAGCATTCATAAACGACAGGCTTGACTTGGCTCAGGTTGAAGCGCTAAGCGAAATGCTTGCGGCCGAGACGGAGCAACAGCGACGAGCTGCAGTTCGAGGTAGCTCAGGATCTTTGGGCAGAACATACGAAGATTGGCGCCGCCAACTATTACAAGCGCGAGCCGAGATGGAAGCACTCATCGATTTCCAGGAAGACCAACACTTCGATGAGTCCCCTGCCTCCCTTGTTGGCAGCGTTAGCCAGCAGGTCAGAGATATTCTTAGAAGCATTCAAGTACATGAAATGGCCAGCCAGCGAACCGAGCTCCTCCGCAACGGAATTCAAGTGGCCCTCTTGGGCCCACCCAACGCAGGCAAAAGTTCATTCATGAACCAAGTCGTCGGCAGAGAAGCCTCAATTGTTTCGGGTGAATCTGGCACAACGCGAGACATAATTGAGGCTAATCTCGACATTCGAGGTTATCTATGTACCTTTGCTGACACGGCTGGATTCAGAACAGCCAACACGAGTGGCACCGCCAACGCCACTCAACCCGAAACGGGCATCGGTGCCGTCGAAGAAGAGGGAATCCGTCGCGCAAGGACAAGGGCGATACAATCTGATGTCATCATCGTCCTCGCGTCTGTGGAGGAATACACGACTGGGGGCTACGAGATCCGCTATGACCTCGAAACTTTGAAACTTGCAGCCGCCTGCCAACAACGTCTAGTGCTAATAAATAAGATTGATGCAGTCCCTCAAGCCGATCTTATGCCTCTCGTTTATAAGTTTCAAGAAGAGGTGCTAAAAGGAGTGCCCAGCCTCGGCAATGTGGCCCCTACACTCATCTCATGTAAAGAGGCTCTAAATCAAGGTTCTGACAAGCGAGATCCTGGTGGAGTACGCCTCGTTATAGATCAGTTGGTCTTGGCGTTTCAAAATATGACATCGCTGCCTGCCAGCTTACAAGACCTCCACGGTGTCACAGAGCGCCAAAGACAGCTTCTCGTGCAATGTCGAAAAAGCCTAGAGGAATATATCGAGGTCACGGAGAGCGACGGGGAAAACGAGGAAGCCGCGCTCGACATGGACCTTACTATGGCTGCCGAACATCTTCGCTATGCAGCTAGCTGCCTTGGAAGGATTACTGGTCGTGGCGAAGCTGGTGATGTCGAAGAAATCCTTGGCGTTATCTTCGAGAAGTAAGTCGTCCTCTTCGCTCACAACTGCATATCTAACGAGTTTCTAGGTTTTGTGTGGGAAAATGATTTAAATCAACGCGAATGTATGAAGTAGAGTACAATACCCTCCGATATCCTAATCGTGAACTCCCTGTCCGCCTGAGCCCAATGTCTATGTCCCAATGCAATGATAGTCGTACAAGTTCTTGTCCGTTGCCGGCACAAAGTCTATTCTAAAATGTTTTCCCCCTCCCATAATCGTACAATCATGTTTATCCAGCCGGTGTAAATGCTTGCTCAAATGATATTCCAGCGCCCAGACGATGCAGACAAAAGGGAAATCGAACTGTGGGTGTGGTGATGGTACATTGTGAGGCCAGGGATCGAGCGAAGATAGCCTGTTCCTCTTCGGAAGGAGCCGGAGCTCTACCCGGGTGCCGCGGAAATCTAGTTGTATCCGCTGCGGCCCTGGTCTTCGTCATCACCATCCTTGTTGTATCCCGAGCGGCCGAAGCATAGCTTCTCGTCGTTGTCTCCATCTTTGTTGTAGCCGCTGCGACCAAAGCAGTGCTTGCCGTCCTCGTTGTCGCCGTCCTTGTTGTAGCCACTCCGGCCGAAGCTCAGAGTCTCGGGGCAAGAAGAGAGTGTGAAGGCAGCCATTGCGATTATTGGAGATGTGGAGGATTGTGGATGAATGGATGGTTGTATTGTAGAAGGATTGGTAGGAAGTAGTTCTTGTTGGTCAGAGCAAGATGAGGGATGGTGGTTGTGAGATATTAGGAGATGTTGTTGAGATGTGAAGTGGAAGTTGTTGGTATTGTTGTGTTGTTGTTATGGTGGTGATGCTAGTGGTGGTGATGATAGCTCTCAAGTCCGGAAGGCATCCGGACTACTTATATATTCTATGGTAAGGTCTGCTCCGTTGAAGCACCCCATGCAAGACTAGCCGTGTGTCGCTCAAAGAGATGGGTCCGGCAGAGAGCCTGGCCCCCCTGAGCAGTGACTGGCATCTTTGCTGCGGTTCACGCCAAATGGTGGGTTGCCATCAGCCTCAAGGACATCAAAGTCAACCTAGCTAGTCCAGTAGGATCACGACCGAAACCGTCGCGCGTCTAGGGTATCTCTCTACTTAGAGACTTAGGGTCCTAGGGGGGTGTATGCGCAGCGATGCTGATATGATAGACATGGCTTCGGTAAGGCAACCAGGCCGTCAGCGAAATTTCCAAACTAAGTATACTGTCTGTCATGAGGTTTTGGCATCAATCCAAAAATGGTAATAAGCAGGAGACAGGGCTGCAATACGGTCGTGCCGCAGTCCAAAGTTAGACTAGATCACGATAAATTAGGAGATGTGTGTGGGAGGGCAGGGTTGCAAAGGGGGTGTGAAGGTAGTGACGTGCGACTCTGCAGCACCCTGCTGCATGCTGCTGCAGAGAAACATTTTCGAAGACGCAGAGAACATCGAGGTGGAAGACCGGTATACCGGTTACGCCTCTTGACAGCGTTGGGACCCCTGCCCGTCAGTGCTATTTTGGGGGCCGCAATGCATGCGCAATAGCCTGCAATAGGTGTGAGAACCCTCTAACTGCTCCGTCGATAGGGCTTAGCGAAAGACATGTACGCTGAAAATCTCTTGTACCTTACTTTAGTTATCGCCTAGGCTATTACCTACCTGCACTAAGCTAACGTAACTGTAGGTCTGCAGGTACTAAGAACGCCCCTAACGATCTGCTAACAACACTGCCCGCCTGCGGGCCCCATATCGCCGACTACCTAAGCCAGATCAGATCTATACTACCTACTCATCATCATGATGAGATGAAATGATACAGTGTTAACGTAAGAAACGAATACCACCCAAACTTGAATGGGTGGTTATAGCCTCATTGACTTGCATGCGATGAACCATACTATACATACCTAGGTACCATACTGTACGCGACACACCTAACACCAACTACCTATCCAACAAATATACATCTTGCAGTCGAGCAGCGGCGTAAACAACAACGTCCTGATTATTGATGATTAGAAACACCCAACCGGCCAGATTACATGTTACGTGTACACTAAGTACATTGCATACGCCAATACCATACATGCACAGTATTTATTTTATGTGTTTGTTTGCTGCGCAAAAGGTACAACGTAGTATGGGCCCACTTCCACCACGTTCGGTGATGACTTGCCCAGCACCTCGTGCGGACTCTGCTCAATCAGAAATACTAAATACTAGGCATATATGGTAGCGCAGTAGTAATGGCTTCTTATTCTAATTTTCATTCGTCCAAACATCGTGTCCTGCAAGCTGACACACCTCAACTGCATTCTTGGCATTGGTCGGAATACATGATATACACGATATACATGACAATAATCTAGTCTAACTGGTCGGGTTCCAGGTCTTCCCCGTTTGACAGCAGATACGCAAGGTACACTACAACGTAGAAGTGTCCCGTATCCTCTCGAAACCTCCGGGACATGTTCACCAACCATCGTGTTTCTCTCTCCGGCTCTCTCCAGTCTCTCCAGAAGCTGTTTCACACCGAGTTGTCTCTTCTGTCGTGGCCTGAGATGACGCACTGTACCGGGTTCTTGTCCGACGCTCGAAATATCTCCCACATGCACTAAAGGCCCCGCATTTGCAAGGCACCAAACTCTTAACGGGCCGGTTACTATTTTCTTACTATTTTCAATGTTGTCTATTTTGTCTGTGCGAATCCGAACCCAAGCAAGCAGCCAGCCATAGGATATTTCTGACCACTGTACGATTTGATCGACGACTTTGTTTCACGTATATTCAAGCCCGCCGGTTCATATCACAGCAAGAGTCACAGCCCGAGTCACAGATAGTTAGCGCCACAGCCAGACCGAAGTGAACGGGACGGCTCGGTCAAGGCCGAAGTTCTTCGAGTGAATTGTAATGTAATCAATCATCATCACGTCCACGAGTGACTCCCTTCACTCTCTTACCTAGCAACAACCAACTGGAACTACTCTAGTCTCTCTCCGTGCTCATACCCCTCAACGCCGAAGCCCCGAATCCCCCTTCATCATTTCGTGAGTGAGTCACCCAAGGGTCTAAGTGAATAACTAATCACGCAGCAATTCACTACTCCGTCCCGCAAGATCCGATACAAGTGGGTATGACGAGTTCCGATTCCGCGGTAGCGATTTAAAAGCCACATGGCCTACCCGACAGACATCTGCGCAACCACCCTTTAGATAATCAAAATGTCGATGATGGTCATATGGAGACACAACGCGCGCGTCGAGTCATAAGCTACGACAGGCAGTGCTACTGCCCGGCTGCGACGATGAGCGCATCCTGCACTGCAGGCCGGGAACATCATGTCGCAGATGCTTGAGATCGTGCAGGCATCTTCATCAGTTGGTTGCACTGCAGTGGGATGCGCAGCCACGATGTTAAGCACCAATACCATCACGATTCTGGCATTTCTGCACTTGGTCGTTGCAGGGTTGCCACGAGCGCAGATCAAAAACCCCCCATGAACCCAAATTGGGGTCGTAAGCAACGTCCTTGGCTATCTTGGCCCGTCGAATGAGACTGTTAGATTGTCAGAAACGGCTGCAACTATTTTTGTAGATACTGGTTATTCCCCGGCTCTTGCCGCCGATTTTAGAGCCAATGACTTGCCGGTCCGCTACTTTGGTACCGGCACCGCCCATCCGCGCACGCTACGAGGCTCTTGTGTGTATGTGTCCACAATCAGCATGGTATTTTTCGATCTTACACTAAACTTTGGGTCCCGTCATTTTAACGTAATCAAGTAGCTCCGATACTTCAATCGTTGATTCCCGTCCGTAACCCGTTTCTATCCACTCTTTTGCTCAGCCTGTGGGGGAATGTAAACTTAGAATAGTTACGACCAGTCGGATTATAAAATTCTTAGGTGAGAAACTTGACAGTGCAGAGCGGCGTGACGCCAAAAAGGCGGGTGTTCGTGATGAGAGAAGCTTCTTTTGAGGCTATATCTAGTGCTCGCGAACGTAAGCAGCCTCGCAGATAAGGATTAGTATATCGACCAGTTTTTCGGCGTCTCCAATTCGTTAGTGTACTATCCAGAACGTCTTTCCACGGCTTAAAGCCGACTCTCTATTTGAAATGATGAAGGTCAATCATCAATAGTTGATGGCTGGGAACTTAACACTACGAGACGATCAATGTGTCAGCAGACTAAACTTCATGATTTTGCAAAATGGAACTTCATGGAATAAACGAAGCTATCAATGCCAAGTCCTCCGGTACTGTCATCTAATCCACTCATTCCTGAGGATGCTTGACTCGGTTCGTCTTGTGTCTCCCCCTTGATAACCAGTTTTACTCTTGTTCATTATTCTTTTTATTCTTATTCTTTTGTGTTACAAATCCATTCACTTGTCAAAACAAGCACATATATTTTGCGCCGGAAACTCGGATGTGCGTGGTTATCGATTAGATCCCCTAATTTCTTTCGTCTCGCTAAAAAACGGATGCATGGCGCCTTGCTTGAAATTTGTAGCTAGGATCGTGAAAGACACTCGAAATAAAAACCCTAGTTGGAGTAGCATTCTCTGTGGAGTCATGGTAGAATTTTCAACCGCCTTTCTGATATCTGGTTTGGCTGAATTCCTACGAGGTACTTAGTTGCGTTTATGAGCCAAGCTGCTGAATTAGGCAAAGATGTGTTTCATGTTTCACAATTAGAATAGAACGAAATATTTATGATATGCTCGGCTAATCTAACCGTGTGACTTATAAGCCAATCGATCCAGAGCCGAAGCCAAAACAATTGGCGTTAAACATCTCAATGAATATGGTAACGCTACATTTTGCGTGAATTATGGTCAATTAAGGACTTCGCAGTGGCTAGAAAATAATGCAACTAGTTCAAAAACACTATAGCGTTCACACTATTGGTTCACATATAATTATAATTAGTATCAGTCTAAATATTCGTTTTATTTTGCCAAACTGTACATTTGAGACAACACGTGGTTGTCCAGCCATGTCTCACGGGTATTTCCTGATACCAGACCGAGCCGAGAAACTGTATACATGAGTTGGACTCAAACGGCCAGAATTCGCAACTCATTCTGTAACATGAGGGGTTCTCGGGGTGTGTTGAAAAGTCCCGGTTACACGAGGCTTCTTGGGATCAGGCAACTTTTTTTTCTTCACGTCATTTTGCTGTTTACTGTTGCACACCGAGCTAGAGACTCGAACCATGGCGCCGCTGTCTCGTCTCCTCCACGTGGTCGGCGTCGATGGTTTGGGTATATAGCTCCGAGACAACACATGCGCATGCACCGCGAGGTGCGGACGCGTCGTATCTGCAGTGTGACGTCGAGCCAAGAGTGAGGCTACAGTTTGAGTTGACAGGAAAGTAGATTCCGATTTTCGTTCATTACTCGTTTATTTTCGATTTATTCTCTTTTTTTTTTTTTTTTTTTTCTCTCTCAACCTCGGTTCTTGGGGCGTTTCACTGCGGTGTAACAGAGCTAAGTTTTAAGCTGAGGCTGTCGTGTGTAACTTCAAAATTCCGTCCATGCAAGGTCCAGCTCGAGATTTTACCATTCTGCATCCCCCCTTTGTCGTTCATTTTCGGTGGCTAGCTGGTAGACTTCTTGTTATGCTTATCTCAAAAGCGCATCCAATATTCTACTATTGCATAATAATCAGGGTCCTCTATCATGTCTCAGATTTCGGTAAAGCTATCCGACAATTGTAGCCGGTGGCTTGCAAATGAGGTCATGGCAGCATTACACCAGTACTTGTCCTCGGCTGAATTTTTTAGTAGGCTTCCGACTAGGCATTCTCGTGGGATCACATGAAAGGTACATAGGTGTGTATCTATTCACCTATTTCGCTACTGCCTAGTTATACATGTGAAATGGCTCCTCTCCCCGGTCTCGGTCAACATCGTTATTTTTTTTTTTAAATGAGGAAATTAAATTGGCCCCCTGGGGTCGCATACCCCCCCAGACGTGCCGCTTTGCCTCGTCCTATACTTATACACGCATACGAGCGGGGAAGAGTGGGAGGTTCCTTTTTTGGGTATCTTCGTGTGGTTGGGGGCCAGTCTCATTTCATTGTGTAGCGACTGCTGCAGGGTTCTTATTCAGCTCTCGAATCGATATCATTTGCCGAAGCATATTACAGCGATGTTTCATCTTGCGAGGGGAAACGGATACCAGTTCTAGGCCCAGTAGCTGGTCTGATTTCCAAGTTAGGGTAGCGCCTTACCCTTACCGAAGGCTTGGTAAGGGCCTACATATGAACACTACCCAAGGTTACGGTGCTAAGAATGCGCGTAGGGTATCTGTGTCCCATTGTGTAGATTGGTTTGGGGGAGGGGGGGTGTATGTGTGACACGAACCTGAAGGATGTAGCGAGCAACGTATGGGTGGACACACAGACACAGACACAGACACACACACCCACGTATCCCGCGTGGGTGTACGGCACTGTACCAACTATAGACATGACATCTCTATCTACGGAATGCCACGATGCATGGTCCAAATCTGTAGGCCTTGCACGTGCTGATGGATTCTCCCTCGTGCGCCCTTTGCATGGGCAGGCAACACGCCGTGCCGCACAAATCAATGCGAAGAGGGAGAAAAATAAGTTGCCGTTATACGAAGAAAGCAGCCTTCAGGCGCACACGAGTGCCATCGTCACGCCATTCCCATCTGCGCCGCCTCAAATAAACCCGTGTTGCTGCTGCTATTTCTCTCATACGGTATGTTCCAAATCTCGTAACCCGTCGCTTCGAACGGACACGCCTATTATCTTGCATCTTGCATAATACAGTACCATACATACATACATACGAACAAGCATCTCCGGGCGCTCCACGTTCTCCAACATTTCCTAAGTTGTGTGTGTCTGTATCCCTATAGTGGGTGGTAGCTATAGCCGAAATTACGGGTAGCCATTCACCGCTGCCGGGATCTAGACCTGACATAATAGCCTATCCGATATGCATCCCTATGCATCGCTCTACATCCCGATTGCAGCTGCACGATCGCTGTCCACGGCGTGCCCCGGTGCGACCTGACAACCGCCGTCCGCTCTTTGGAGATAATAGATGGCATTGTGACATCATTTCTCGTTGCAGCTGTTACGTTACTTCTTGTGGCGTAATGCACCATCTCGAAGTATTGATTTAACTGTTTGGGCTGTGAAGTTGTGGTGTAATGATACGGTAGAAGGGGCGTTCTTCGCTTCTGGCTCGGAAGAGAAAGGCGAGTCGCCCGCGAATCGCCCATGAGCCCCTCGTCGACTAGGCAGGTACTTTTTACGCCTGAGATCTCCTCCTCCGACGTCGCGCCGAAATATCAGCGGGCGTATATTAAGGACTGTCGTGCCCTCGGCGTGCGTGCCCGCGTGCGTGCCAGCGTGCGCTGAACTGCAGCCGTGGTTGCCCTACTCTGCTCTGCCTTGCTAGTCCTACCTAACTAGTTTTTCATCCTACAGTTGCATCGTCTGCTCGTGTCTCTGCTGCGACTCATATTCGCCTGTTTTTCCCTATCTTGGGTCGTCTCCCGATGCGTACTATCGCACTCCTCTAACATGCGCAGGAAACAAGGACGGAATTCCGCCGCCTATTTTCGATATGGTGTTTCGAGACAATTGTTGTGGTAGCACCTTAGGATACTCATAGAAACTATCTAGGTAGTAACAGGTCATGACAACAGAAGATCCCCCCCGAATTGCGTAACGTGAGCTGATCGGGCGTGTAGCAAGTTCAACGTATCACTGTCTCGTGACCTAGACGAGCATACCGTATATGTTCCGCAAACCACAACGTGCCCAATCACGTGTAGATGTGTCTGAACGCATGACAGGCTAGGAATTGTACCCAGTTGCCTACCTGTAATTAGATGCACAACAATCATGCAATGTCTCTAGGACAATCCTACCCGACTCTCGAGCAGAGCTGGAACGCGATATGCTGGACAAGATCCTCTTCGTGCTCGTGAGTTAGGGAGATATTTACGCCGAGCTCTAGTCGGCGCACGGAGGAATGCAACAGCCTTGCTTGTGCGATCGTCTGGGTAACCAACCCGCTAGCCAAAAGGCTGATGTTAGGGTGGCTGGTCGGGACTGTGCATGCGTTCCATGAGTCTTTTTTCGTCCAAACGCGACAAGACACGGTGGGGGACAAAGCGGTTCATGCAGCTGGTTTGTCATCCCGAATCTGTGGACATCGGGGTCCGTGGGCGCAGCCTTTCGGTAGGTTGAGCATGAGCATGGGGGTTTTAGCGGGGTGTCAGTCGAAGTAAGGAAGCACCAGCACCGGAGCGAAAGATCCAGTTTGTTTGCTAGGCTGCGGGATGCATACGCGGCTCTGCCATGTAAAAAATGCGCATGGACCTACTGTTAGATTCCTCACCTTGTCACCGGCCCGCCGAATGAGGGAAGGAAACTGATCCTTTCGCGTACGCAATCATGTTTACTACTGTATGTTAGTTTCTCCCGCCTCTCTCCGGACCATTCCCCGCGCCCAGGGATGCGATCGTGAGGGCGTGAATACAAGAGGATATATACGGTGTAGTCGTAGCTCCAAGGGTACCTGCAGGAGATACCCAGCCGTTCATAGAGTACCTCTAGATGCGGTAGGTATCTTCATGATTTGTAGCGGGGTTGTACCGCGAGTTTGCTGGGTAGGATGAGAATCTATGCTTGGCATTGTAATTAGTCAGTATACTACGGCATTGACTCACGAAGTTGGGGCAGCCTAGACTGAAGGCAAGCCACGTAATGATTTTGCATGAGCTGAAACGTCTGTAGAATACATTTGGTGAAGTTTGTTGGCTGACAAATCGAGGATATACAAATGATTAGTACTGTATCTCTTCGATGGTATCATCGTGTAATGCTTTGGTCTTAATTTAGACTATTATTACGTCGTTAATAACACCTGTAGGTGCCAATAAACACAATATACGTATATTTGAAACATGGGTATCAAATGCTGCTTGTTTCGTAGTTTTCAAACCTTAAACGCCGCATGGTTTATCTGCACATTGCGAGCGCATGATCATTATAGTCACCTCAAATGTTGAGATGCTGGTGGTCAACTAGCACCGCTCGCTCTCACTGCTTCCTCCTGCTTGGGTATCCTGGTTACCCAGCAGGACTCTCCCCCCGATCAAGTTATGATTCTGTCCTATGATGAGGTTGGTGTCTGACCTGTTTTGCTCTTTTTGCGCTTCAATTTGGATGTGCCTGTAGGGGTCTTTGGGGTCTTCTCGCCCGCCTTAGCGCTTCCGTCTTTCGCTTTCTTGCCGCCTAGATCTAGAATCGATGTACTCTTGAATGACATATTCAGCGCCGTAATCCCGGGAACTTGCAGCTTGTCTGTTCGTCCGGTTTTGCTCAGGTTAAAAGCGCCTGGCTTGCCAGTAATAGGGTTTTCATCTTCATAGTCCCCTCCGGATTGCATGTGCACCAACATAGAAAGCTCAGCACGCCGCACCAAATCGACAGTCGATAAGCTAGGGTCTGGTCTCTTTGGCTCAGATGTACCGGTGTTCTTATTGGAAACTGCCCTCTCGTCCGGTCTCGGCGTTGTTTCTTTGGATCCTGCGGCATTGCGTGGACGAGTATTGGCGGTGGTTTGCGTGGTTTTATATACATGACCCCGTGAGGGCGACCACACACGGGCCTCGTCCGCCGCAGGGAAACACTTATTTAGGGCTGAAGATATAGTTGTCTGGTCGGGGAGTGTTAGCATGACTTGCCCTCCTAGTTATGGGGGGTCGCGTAGAGTAAGACTTGCCATCCGAAAGCTCAAAGCCTGGGCTAATGTAGGCGCCATATAGATATTCTCCCCAACTATATAGTATGTAGCATGTACAATGATCTCATCTTCGGGATCGCGCTTCCGCCGAGTCTGTTTTCGAATGACCCAGACGCCGGTGCCAGTCCCCGGCGCAGTCTCGGCAGGTTCTTGGGCGACAATGAATTCGAGACCGGACATCTCTCGTAGACGACCCTCAAACGCCTCCCGGGTCTGGATTAGGTGGAACATGGCGGGATTGAACATGGCCTGGTTAGCCAGTACGGCGTTATTTGACGTCGGGTCGAAAAATGGCGACTGGGCTAAGTAGAATAACACCGAGTTGCTGTGGATTCCTTGCATCTGTTGCGCCGACTGTGGGTGGCGCCACTGGATCTCGTCCAGTGGAGGCTCATTGTGAGCAGCCATACCCGTGACCAAAGCGGCAAAACTGATGGTGTGAGAACTAGTATGTGGGTTGTGGTAGCTGTGATGAGTTTGCGACGTGGTGGATTGATTAGCTTATAAGGTAAAGAGTTGGAGGTTGAAGTCGTAGTGTTGAGGTCGCAGTGGAGCGCAAACGTCAATAAGACAGGGATGCCCATGTGGGTTGGCGGGGCAGGTGCGGGTGTCTTCATTAGCTAACTTAGGTATCTACATCCACTATAAGCTTACCTACTTTCTAAGGTATTCATCCAACTTCAATCATAGGTTATCTTGCATCTAATTTCCATCAAAATCCCGTCTAACAACCGTGTTGTTGGGACATTCCTTACCTGGATTATAGAATACCCTCGCCGAACGGCGGAATACGCATCTGATCCTATCGAACCTCGCCTCAGCCAGCCATGGATCTCGTCTCCAGCATCCGCAAAACAGGATCGCGTGGCGGAGTCAATTTCAATTGGGAGGACGTCACAACTTCTGCTCATCGCGAAAATTATCTCGGACACAGCTTAAAAGCTCCGGTCGGCCGCTGGCAGAAAGGACGAGATCTTTCTTGGTATGCTAAAGCAGATGCGGCTGACGACTCAAACGAGACTCCAGAAGAAAAAGCTGCTCGTCAGCGGAAGGAGGAGCTGAAGGCGATCAAAGAAGCTGAAGAGGATGCATTAGCCCGCGCCTTGGGGCTTCCCGTGGCCCCACGAAACGTTACTGGAGCAAATGCAGTGGATGTTAGCCAACCTCGAATAACACCACAAGATGTCGTTGCGCCTGAGGCAGGGGCTTCTCGACCAGAAGAGAACCGCCCACGACCTTCCAGGCATCATGGAGACTCGGAGCGGCGACACAGACGCAGGCATCGGAGTCGAAGTCGGAGCCGAGATCCGGATCGGAGAAGACACCACTATCGCCCGCACGACTACGACAAAGATAGAGGTAGGCGTCGCGACAAGTCACCAGAAGAGACATTCGAAACACACCATGCTCGGATAGGAGACGACAGAGGGGAAAAACACAGTTATAATAGGCGGAGAAGTTATAGTCGCGAAAAAGAGACATACAGGTCAGGAAAACCGCATAGAATGGACAGAGACAGAAGCCGCAGTTTAGAAGGATTGGGGCGCAGGCGAGTTCACAAGGATGGTCAGAGATCGAGGTCAAGAGACCAAAGGAGGAGCAAAAGTCCGCAACGTTATCGGCGACGAAGTCCGGAAAGAGATTGAATCTTTTCCATGGTCTTTCCAAGCACCAAATGCAACGCTGGCATTATTCCACGCGGGAATAGATATCCTACTGGTTTTTTTATATTTTTTAAAAAGCATCTAGATCAAGAAACCGCATGGATGAATGAGAATAGGTCCATTACTACGACATGTGCAGGATACTTGATATAATAAATATATGAAAACCTACCTATTTCTTGAGACCTTGCCCAGCGTCTTAAACGCCTGGGCAGGTGGCTTAAGTACAGTTCCGTAGGGGCTCAAGTACCCGCAACTAGGCACAGGTAAGGTTGTTCCCCACAGAGGTGGTGGGTACCCACGGCGGTATTGTCTAGCGGGGCGGCTTCGACTTCGGTATCGCTTCCTGTTATTCGTCATGATGCCTGCCTGAGGTAGACCCTGGGTGGCGTTTCTAGTCAACAAATGATCACATCGTCAGCGTCTTAGCTGGCATAAGGCTCACGGAGCTACTGATTTACCGGGTTGATCCAAGATAGTCACGTGTACCATTATCTTTGTTACAACGCTCACTTCTGCTGCCTACCTCGTTCTATATGTGAATTGGCGGCGTCTGTTCCATTCTAGCGCTACCCTGAAGAGCCCAGGTGTCGGTGTACTGTTCAGAGCCGTGGAATGCCTGCAATAGCGAGATACTCCTTGGGCTAAGCATCAGCCTTGCCACCTAGCCTCGGATTCGAGACGGCGTTATAAAGACTACCAGCATATAATATCTCCTCCCGCAATTTAGTAGTCCGTTCGTTATGTCCCGTTGAATCGACGACTTCTCCAACACATTACACGGGATGGACTACGGAAGACTCCGGGCTGCGGCCCTGCAAGATGGAGAAGATGAGGAGGCAGTTACCGTTGATACCAGAGCGCTGATAGACAAGGTACTCGCACGATACTCTGGAGAATGGACAACCCTGCGAGAACTCATCCAGAACGCCGCCGACGCTCAAGCGACCACCGTGAAGATCAAGTGGGAAACGCTGCCCTCGACCCAAGTACCCCTTCCGACTGTGACCGACCGATCCGAGATCCTGAAGCATATAATCACACATCATACGCTCCGTCGTCTCGTGGTTCAGAATAATGGCCAGCCTTTCACAAAGACAGACTGGGGTAGGCTTAAAAGAATAGCCGAGGGCAACCCGGATGAGACCAAGATCGGTGCGTTCGGCGTTGGGTTCTACAGTGTCTTTGCCGATTGCGAGGAGCCTTTTATCAGTTCAGGTAGCGAGGCCATGGCATTCTACTGGAAAGGCAATGCTCTTTTTACTAGGAAGCTGCAGCTTTCCGAGGCCCAGCGCAGTCCCGATACAGCCTTTGTACTCGACTACCGAAACACAACTACCACATTACCCAATCTCCTTTCGGTGGGCCAGTTCTTAGCTACGAGCTTGACCTTTGTAGCGTTGCAACACATTGAGTTCTGGATAGACGACTATAAGATCCTTTCCCTACAGAAGAAGGCTAGTCCCAGTGCGGATATAACTATCCCGAGAGATATGGACATGACAACGAGGGAACGCCTCATGACGGTGCGGAGTGTTGACCGCTCCAGCGCCCAAATTGATGCTTCTTACATGAGCGCTATAGGATGGAAACCTCAGGCCCCTACAGCAAAAGGCGAGGCATATGGTTTAGGCACTTCCGAGATGCCATCATTACGAAGCTTTTTCTCTAGGCTTACAGCGAATTCCACGAAGGTGACCAAGGCAGCTAGAGAAGAGAAAGCCGTTCAAGCGACAATTTCTGAGGATATTACTGCGTTATCAACGTCGACTATTTTCCTTCGAGTTACTACGGGCTCTATTATGACATCCGTGAATGCGAACTTTGCATCGGAACTGGAAAGAGCCACTAAAAAGGCTCCGCCGAAGCTTGCGAAGCTGTCCATCTTGACCTCTTCATATGACGAGACGCAAGCGTCTGGGAGCTCTCGGGGGCCAGGCGCATTATCTGCGGCTACTGACGTCTTCGCGTCGGTGCTCCCAAGCAAAAAGGGTGGGCGAATCTTCATTGGGTTTCCAACTACTCAGACAACCGGTGGTGGTATGCACATTTCTGCCCCTTCTGTCATTCCAACTGTCGAGCGCGAAGCTATTGACTTGAACGCAAGATGGGTTCGGACATGGAATATGGAAATGCTTCGAGCAGCAGGTATCATGACACGACTGGCTTTCGCGCATGAGATGAGTGAGCTCCAGACAAAGGTGGAAAGGGCTGCAGGCACTAGCATAAGTCCAAAAGAATCAGCTGTCTTCATACCTGAGGCTTTGCATATTCTCAAAACGTTCACGTTCGGTGACTCCACGCCCAGCAGTCACGTTTCCCAAACAATCGAGGAATCTTTCTGGACTGCGTATAAAAAGCCATTTGTCGAGATATATAGCTCTCGAGGCGTACTTCCGACGAGTCAAGTCCGGCTTGGCTCTCGGGAACTAGAAAAGTTCGTCGAGGATATAGCTGTGGTCCCGCCTGAATTAGAGACAACCGACTTCGTGCGAAAGTTGATCGACTTCGACTTACTCTCGCAAATCACTGTGGAGGACGTACGCAAAGAGCTTTCAACAAAACCGCTCACGGAAGTTCAGCTCCCCAATTTCATTCAATGGGTAGCAAGGAAAGCTCTGCAAGGCGATCTCGATTCCGTGAATCGCGATCGACTGCTCGATGTTGCCGTTGCCATAGTGAAAAAGGATGATCACGACCAAGGCGAGATAATAGCGCTTGGGAGTATTCGGAATTTCATGGCTGCACAAAAGATTCCACCGGGCTTACCACTCCCACCGACAACCATTTCATTTGAGTATACCAAAGGCTGCTCTCTCCAAGAGTTACGAGCCCTTCTTTGGGAACCCTTGGACCTTTTTCCTTGGGTCAGTTTTTTGGTTGAAACCCGGTCCAACAGATCATGGGACCAAGACATAACCAAGTCACCAGAATTTGCGACTCGAATTCTGTCTGTATTGTCGAAGGGCTGGGATAATCAAAGCCAGTTCTCAAAAGATAAACTTGCGTCCTTACTCAGGACTCACACCACCATGCCCACGAAACTGGGTATGAGAAAACCGACCGAATCGTTCTTCCCGTCTGTCAAACTATTTGATGATCTTCCAATAATCGAATGTTCACAGCTGAAAGAAAAGTTCTTGTCCGCGCTCGGTGTCAGAAAGACGGTGGATCTTGAAACGATCTTCAAGCGTCTCTTGAGCCCTTCAGAAAAGAATAATTCTGGGGAAGCAAAATGGAGCCATGTTGAGCTGATCAAATATTTGGCATCCGTCCGCAAAGATATACCAGCTGATGATCTGCTAAAGTTGAAGGAATCCCGAATCTGTCCTGCCGAGGCCGGTCCCGCCGGTAAAGAAGCCTTTCAGCCGAGTTCGCAGCTATACAAGGTTTCTGAACTTTTTGAGCCAAATCGCCTACTCCGACCTCTCCAACTGAAGATTCTTCAGTGGCCTGGCGGCAGTCTGAATCGTAATTCACCAGAAGGCAAATTTTTCACAGACCTTGGTCTCCGAGTGCACCCCTCTGCGCCCGAACTCGTAGAAATGATGTCTTCCTCGGATCCACAACTACGCGACAACGCTATGGCCTATTTTGTCACTTACTATAAGCTGAATGGTTATAGTGCTTTCAGCATGGCAAACAGCAGTCGAGCGTTTCTCCCACTTCAAGGAGATCCTCAAAAGCTTGTCCCGCCTTCTGGATGCTTCACTAACGAAGCGGCCGCTGTTCTAGGCTTTAGTATTCTGAAAAAAGAACTTCATAGCGAAGCACAGAAGTTTGGTGTATCAAGAGAACCACCAATTCTTGACTGTGTTCAGCGCCTCATTAAGAACCCTCCCAATTCTCACCGAGATGCAATTCCTGTTTTTCAATATTTTTCAAGCCGTCTCAACGATCTTAGCAGCACAGCAGCGAAGAGTCTTGGCAATGCTCAGATTGTGCCAGTGACGCGAAGAACTCGAGCGTCAGGATTTTTATCTCCCGGCGATCCTGATAACAAACCCGGTCCCGTTGTTCACTTGACCCCACGTCAATGCTATCTCGGAAGCTCCACTATGTACGGAGATATATTTGATTTCGTTGACTTTGGCCAAGCTGCCAACTCATTCCTCAAGGCTTGTGGTTCAAACGACGAACCGACCAAACTGGAAATTGCTCAGCTAGCGGCCGCAGAGCCAGCGCGACTACTCAGTGTACTTGGAAGCCCTGACAAGTATTTGAACTTGCTCCGATCACTAGCAGGAGACATGGCAATTTTGAGAAAAGACAAAGATTTATGGAAAAGGATGAAATCTGCTCCATTTCTTTTAGCCTTCAAAGAGATCACCAACCCCTCGAAAGGGAAAGCAGTCGAACATGAGGAGGACGAGGAGGCTGTTCGCACCTATCAGCTTGCGGCACCTTCGGATATCGTCATTTTGGATGACATCATTAGTTACAGACTATTCAAAGACCACTTAAAATGCGCTCCTGAAGAGGAGATGCTTGAGTCTTTTTACCAGGCGCTTGGTTCCCCGACCCTTTCAACAATAGTTCAGGAGGATTTGAGGGTCGGATCACATAGTGAGAAGCAAGACGGCGCAGTCTGGCTACGAAAACACGTCCTAGAGCGATCAAAACTCTTTCTTCACGAGTATGCTAGATATACAAGAGATGCCATTAAACATGATGCCAAATGGCTAGAGAGAAATTTAGGCGTAGAGGTTGTACGATCCGTTTCGCTTCGTCGGTCACTTCGCGTTTCTGGTCAGTCTCATACAGAAAAGAGGTCGGCGGCTAGTTCCCAAACAAAAGCCGGATGGGTGCTTTATGTTGCCTCGGAATCGTCTCGCCCAGATATGTATCAGGTGGGCCAAGCCATATGTCAGCTTATCCTAAATCGACCAAGCCAGCAGGCATATTTGTTCTTTGAGCCGTTTCTTAAATTAGACTTACTAGACCTGAGAGCCCGTGGGTATAACGTTGATCGCATCCTCCGAGCGAAAGCCGCTGAAGCTAGGATTGCGGAGGAAGAGAGAAGAAAAGCCTTAGATGCAGAACAAGCTCGAATTCGAGAACGGGAGCAAGAATTCATAAGGCAAAACCAAGCTGACACTGCTAGCGCCGCTGTCGCTGCGCGAGAACAAAACAGAACCCCTCCACCGCGTATGCCTGGAGGCTTTCATTCTCCTGATGACGATGATATTCCGCCTTCGTTACCTCAGCCCTCGCAAAATAGGAAGGGAAGAGGGCTCTTTTCTAACCTGTCTAAGCGATTTGGCTTCGATTACGACGACGAAGTTGATGAGAAGCCGAAAAGTCTTACCGGTCCAGAACATGACCCTGAACCCATCCCACCCATAGTGCCATCATCCTCTGGGTCGAAACCTAGCAAGAATGGGCAAGACGGGAAAGTGACCAATCCAGCTGTTGTACAACAGAACTTGCTGAATGCTATCAAGTCAACGCGGGCCTATGACTCATCACTATTGTATTCCCCACCGAGTACTCGAACGGTCAAAGAACAGGCGACTTACTGTGATGATACGGCTGCCAAAGATCTCACATTGCTAGCGGATGCGTCAAATGGAATGCGCATATTTTTATCTTCCAATATACCTTCTACGCAAACAGGAACTTTCCTGTCTGAGAATCACACTGCGATCAACTCTTTCGCGGCCCTACTTAAGGATGTTGGCGACGTGTATCAGATCCCTAGAAATGTTCTGCACATATTCTACGACGAGCGTGGTAATACGATTGCTTTCAATCGCGACGGCAGCATATTCTGCAATTTGCGCTTTTATATTCAACTGCATGTAGACCAGAGGAGTGGCGAGGATAGGGCTTCAGCCGCCGTGTGGTGGTGGGTTGTCCTGGCTCACGAGCTTGCACATAACATCATCCAGCCGCATAATTCGGATCATAGCTACTACACGTAAGTGGTGTTTCCATTTACATATCCAAAAAATAAATTTCCTGCCGCGGATAACTAATATGACTATAGGGAATCATTTATACAGCAGTACTTTCCGAAGATGATGTTAAAAGCCACGTCACTTGTCGGCGCTGATCCTCCAGTTCCGCCTGGTCTGCAAGCACCGTTGATACCGGAGAGACGGGATACCACGGCTCCGGCGCAAACGGATGCCCCGCCGCCGTACCGGGCTCATTGAAGAGAGCTCAGAGATTAATCGTTATGCGTTTTTCGTTCCTATACAGTCGCGTGTAAAGCTCTGTGTTTTTTGGTCCCCGCTGTTTATATGTTCAATACATACATTGTAAGAGATGAGGGCAAATTATTTTACGAAACGAGATACAGTATTTGTATGGTAAAGTACACTTAGAGATGATTTGCATGATAGCCAGCACCTAGACTTTGTAAAGATAATAGAAGCGCGCGCAACTCCTTCGTATATCAAGACGTCTGTCTGGCCTAGGATACAAGGTGTTTGAGTCTGCCTAAGCATTGCCAAACTGTCCTAAAAGTCAGACTTTCAACACGTTCAAAATTTCCCCCCATTAATCTCAATGTTTTGATACTGCAATAGCCCAGAAATTCAGTTCCCGTTCTCCTCTTATATCGAACTTATATACAATGTATCATGTTTGTCTAGAGCCAACGGAGTTGTGTATACTAGTTTTATAATTCGCAGTGTCGCGTAAATCACTCTGTAACCCATCCCTTACCTGGGATTTTCTTCTGCGTTACTTTCTTGACAGGTAATGGCCACCCCTGACCACCCGTACCCTCAGCTCTAAGATACGGCACCACCCAGCACTCCCGCGTCGAGGCACCAGCCGCGGTTGGTACCTCCTTGATGGGCTTTCCGTAGGTTATGAGCGGCGTACCTTTTGCTAGCGCAGAGAGCTGTGACCCCGTCACGTCCGTAAGCGCCAACATCCTCGTCTTCGGTTTCTTAGCGCCGTCGATTGGCCCCGATGCAGATGAGCGCTGTAGGCCGCTGTAGATGACGTACTCTGGTAGCTCCTGCGGGCTGTAGTGCGCGAGATTACTCGAAGGGTGGATAAACACGGCCTTGTCAACTAGTCCGTCATCATTGCTGCCGGCGGCACCAGAGGTCTGGAGTGGCTGTAGCGGTAGAAATGGCACATCAATTGCTCGCCGGGGCTTGCGGTGCATCTCTGGCGGTATAGGTGCTAGATCGCCGCGAATTGCTACCTGGTCGATAAATCCTGCCGTCACCATTTGCTTCAGCGCCGTCACTTGCTTTGCGCTAGGTCTATCTAGCTGGTCTTGGAACGTTAGGTTCGCGAACGCTGGGATATCTTTCTGTAGCAGCGTCGTGATCTGCTTCCGTAGCTTTTGCGTCTCTTGCAGAGCCTTAAAACGGACGAATCTTGAGGTACACCAGTTCTCCGAGGGCGAGTGTGCGAATTCGCCTACAACTTGCAGCAGTTTAATAGCGTCGGATGCGTCATCAAGGGAGCGGAAATTCCGATGCACTTCGTTATATTTCCGCCGAGCTTGAGCCCGCGCGTTTTCAGCGGCCAGATCCTCGTTTGTTCTAAAATCTTGCTGATTATCTTCTGTTTGAGAGGGAATTGCTTGCGACTCTGGGACAAAAATCTCCGCCACAGATAGGCCTGCAACTAAAGCAACCGTATAAGGGAGGCAATCATGTAGATGACCAACCAATAAGATGCGAGCAAATCGTGGTGGGAGTGGAAGTTTACTCATCGTTTTACCGATTTGAGTAGCATGGCCTTCCGGTGTGATTGCTGAGAGATACTGTAGAAGTTTCTCTGCCTTGGCCAGACTCTGTCTGTCGGGGGAGGTCGGGAAGGGGAAATTCACTACGTGTTTCAAATTCATCGCCTTGAGCTGAAGGACGACGCCTTCTATCGGCATCTTCAGGATTTCGGGTTCCGCAAATTCTTGGAAGTCCCTCTCATACACGGCAGACGAATATAGTCGCCAGGTATGTCCTGGGCCGGTACGTCCCGCTCTGCCCGATCGTTGATTGGCACTTGCCTTACTTATGAAGCCAATCTCGTACCGTTGAACTCCTGTGTCGGGATCGAAAACACGCTCCTTGGACCTCCCACTACTGCCGTTAGTGGAAACAAGAGACACAGAAAGCATTATGCCAGGCAGAGGGTGTATTTGTACTTACCAGTCTATCACGTACTTGACCCCAGGGATTGTAAGGGATGTTTCTGCGACATTAGTAGCCAGGATAATAGAACGCGAGCCGTCGGGAGGATCTTCAAAGACTCGCATCTGCTCTCTGGTGGGCAGCAGAGAGTACAATGGCAGTATGTGCATTTTGAGGGGCACCGCTTGTCCGGTCTCATTGGGCACATCGAACTCGGCCTCCTCTTCCTCGTCGACATCTCGTTCATCTTCGATGAATCTTAACTCGTCGAGTTCTGAGCCCGTGACATCATCCGTTTGCCCGAATTCGATGTCTTCCACTTCCAATGGTCCATCATTAGCCGAAAATCGGACTTTAGGATAAGAAGCGGATTTTAACCCAGTCGAATGAAGCTTCAATTTCTGACTTAACCGAGAAATCTCATTATGACTAGTGAGAAAGACAAGCATACTACCCGGAGGAAGTTTGCGGTGCCCACGGATTACCTTTTTGAAGGCTTCATCAACATAATCAGGCTGTGTTCTCCTAGAAAAATGAATCGTAACAGGGTATTGTCGACCCTCGACGTTGAGAACAGGCGGTGGCGAGGGGAACAACGTAGAATTAGTCACATCGCTTATCCGAAGGGTTGCGGACATGACTTCGAAGTCTAGTCAGCAATCACTCTTTCTAATAAGCTTTTAGGGCATCGACAGCATCTTAAGGTTGACGGAACGAGGGACGGGTCGAAAAACACACTGATCGGGAACAAATTCGAATCAAAGTCACTCACTGATCAATTTTAAAGGCGAAATCTTTGAGTTTTCATTAGCCATCTCCTCCCTTAGCTTGACCGTCCGGCTAAGCATTCCAATCAAGATGTCCGTATTTAAACTCCTCTCATGGGCTTCGTCGATTATTACGGCAGAGTAATTCCGCAGAGCGATGTCGTTGCCAATTTCTCTCAGCAATACACCATCCGTTACAAATTTCAGTCGAGTCTTCTCATTGGAGGTGCCCTCGAATCGAATTTGGTATGCAACTGTGTTGGAATGGTCGCCTAGCTCCGTCGACACGCGTTGACTTACAGAGACTATTTGCGGTCCGTTAATAACGCTGTTTGGTTGGTGAAAGGGAACATCAAGATTAACTCACCTGCTGCAACCTTTCTTGGCTGCGTGACCACAATTTGACCAGGTGTAGGGGAGCCTGGAGACCCATACCCTGCCTCGAAAAGCATCTGAGGAACTTGAGTACTCTTTCCCGAGCCTGTAGCGCCGCAAATGATAACAGCATTGTTGTTATGGATTGCTTCCATAATTCTTTGCTCCTCTGCTACTACAGGGAGCTTGAGCCTTGCCTCTTGTATGCCAGGATCTCTTTCAACCACGACGCTATAAGCTTTTCGCCCAGTATCTTTCGTTGGCTGAAGCTCTAAAGGCAAAGGCTCCTGCTCAATAGGCCTTGGCTTGAAATTTTGAGGTACTGGAATGTCGAGAATAGCATTGTCGTTACTGCTGGGTTGATAGCCGAGGGCTGTATTCCTCTGCTCGTGGGCCCACGCTTTGAATGCCGATGAACGCGTTTTTGCAGTGCCTGCATCATCATTGCTATCGTCGCCATCGCTATCACTATCTTCGTTTTCGGAAGAGGAGGCATCCTCGTCGCTTGCGCTCTCATCTACTAATGAACTTGCAGATTCATTTTCCGAGCCCTCTTCAGGGCTGTTGTCTGCAGCGTCGTCGGAGCTAAAGCCATTCCATTCATCGTCGTCTATTCGTTGTTCCTTTTCGTCTTCCTCTTCGGAATGAATTCCAGATGTAATCGAGGCGGTTTCCGGTGCGAAGCTTAGTTTTCCCGATATTTTCGACTTCACACCGCCGCGTTTTTGCCTTTTTCGCAAAACAGGCCTCCCTTCGTCATCTATTTCCAAAGGTCGTTTTAGACCAGAGCCGGCCACGGTTGATGAGGCTGCAGGCTCCGGCGCCTTAGCCTCCTCAGGTTTTGACACTTCTCCATTCCGCCGGGGCAAGTCGCTCTTTTCGCCGAAAGAGTCCTCGCTTTCGGGGTCTCCATCATCCGACTCATCCATCCGCTCGGTTCTGGGCTCAAATAAAATGCTTTCGTCGTTTTGGGAAATACCGGCAGCTCGCTCTCTAAGTGCGCGGCTCATCATCTCTCGCTTCGTCTCTTTGGCCGCTCCTATATGACGACTGCTCGCGAAAAGACTTGTGTCGATCTTATTAGCGGCTAGCTGCGCCAAGAGAGCCCGATTCTCGTCCTTCGCAAGCTTCTTGTCGATATATTTTTCGAGGCGCTTAGCTTTTTTGCTACTCATCTTGGCATCGCCTTTCAAGTCAGCCTTCATCTGAGCCTTTTTGGCCTCATCGGCTGCCTTCTTTACATCTGGTAGGATTTCCAGCGCATTGCTATTGGCCCCAGAATGTGAAGAATCGCCGCCATTCTCCGCAGTCTGCCGGGCTTCTCGAGCCTCCCGCGCAAGAACCTTGTGTTTCCTCTGCCGAGGGACGAATTTCTTAGCCATTACGATTTATGCTCAAGGTGATAGATGGAGCTTTTTGATTAGGGGGATTAATTGTTTTCCTATTCATTGAACTCGATTTAGAGATGGGGTCTTCTGATAAGACGATAAGACGGATGAACGAGTCTACCCAGAAGTGACTGAGCTGTGTAAGAGCAGTGAAGCCTTTCATTTGGTACTAGGAAATTTTGACCGCCTGGCAGAACCTTTAAAGGAATCGCTACAATGAGTTTAGCGCGGGGCAGTTGACCCCAGTTCCCCACTGTCGCCCTACTGTACCTAACGTCACTCAATAATACAGTGCAGTTCAACAGCTACCTAGTTATCTTGATCATCTCGAACCCAACAAACACATAACACATTACCTTGGGGAAAATCGGCAAGATGGAGCCAGTTCAAACCATTGACGAGCCCTTTCCCGCTGCGTCGAATCACGCAATTGGTCAAATTGATGGCGTTTCCACTGAAGCCACTACACTGTTCTTCGCTGATAGAATTCTCGTGACTCTATGCCAGGAAGGCAGGCTCTCGCAATGGGTAGTTTTCCATTGGAAAGGTTACGGGCGGATTTGCTAACTATGGGCTCTAGATTCAAGTGCCTTTATCTGCCCCATCCCCGGCAGCCGTAGATATGGCACTTGCAAATGAAAGCCTACTGCCTATGTCGCATCTCACTCCAAAGACGTTACTTGGCGGTGGTGGTGAAGAGCGCGAGTCACTAGCTCAGCTATACGCTGCCCAAATCGCCAGCTATATTGCGAGACGCGACGCCAACGAGCGTCGCACCCTAGTTGTTGGCCTTGGCATACACAAGCTACGCTCAGACCGAGAAGCTTTTTTTGATGTTCTTGAACTCATTCAAAAAGTTCTGTGACGGCTAGTACCAACAGAGGGAATGAAAATGAAAGAGATCGGTATCACTTAGCTACGACGACCGCGCTGGGAGCCATTAACCGTTTCGCCTCTTTTCTCGCAAATTCCTCATTCTCCATCTTGAACCGCTTCTGACACCCTGCTAAACGTCAGTAATTGGGGTCAAGATGACAATTAGGGTCATTACCTACAATCACCGCAAGAAATTGGCTCATATTTGGCTGGGTTCGACTCAGAGGTGCATGAGGGAACGACACTCTCGACACAGTTGAAATTCAAGCCTTACGCGGATCAATTATGCGGACCATACAACGAAGGACTCAAGGGCTCACCAAAGAAAAAAGGCATTGACACTCGTTCTTGGGCAGACTCGTTAGTGACCCGATGAACCGTGGACTTATACATGTCGTTGCAAAGACGCATCACTGCAACACGCGAAGTTAAGTCAATACCGTCTTAGTCCAAGATGGAAAGCTTGTGCTCTGAAAGTTTACCAAAACAAGAAGAAAATGGGCTAGGTGATTCCTTACTGTAGTCGCCAATGTTGACCACGATTGTCCCTTCAATTGGTGGGGCCTTGATGCCGTTAATATTTTACAATCTTGACGATCTCGGTGACTCACTTTAATCCATTGGCCTTCCCGAGTTAGAACTTGCAACCCTCCCACACTATCTTGCCAGAGCAGTGTAAAAAGTTGCAAATCGGTGTGGCTACCCAATCCTACGAATTTCTGCTCGATCTCATCTTGAGTCCTAGCAGGATAGTAATTGAAGACGCCGCTATACAAGATCGCCGGTTAGCAGGCTTATTCGACGTGAAAGGGTCTTGACAACTTAGGAATACGTACTCAGCCCCAGGATAGGTGACTTTCTCGTCCCAGTAGTCTTCTGTGAGGTCGAGCGAGAGCGCAAACATCCTGACAAGTTTTCTAGCCAGCCTAAGGCAGGCGCTCCAATATGCTACGCAGTCTCTCTTGAAATCAGGCAGGTGTTGGGTACCTTCCCATACAAAGTCCTCGCCTCGAATCCAGCGCCGAATCTCGTCAGGGACTTGCGATATGTCTTTGGGATGATCAGGATCGAGTTCGGGGGAGTAACGAAAGGTGAAAGCCTCCCGCACGTCAACTGTCTCACTAGGCGATATCTGGGTCTTTCGCCTGCCCAAATAGCCATTGTAGAACTTGCTGTATTTGCGTGACCCGACGAGGTCCTTCATCTCTAGGGATTGTCTCATGAAATTGAGGATTTGTTCTTTGCAACGCGCAATAGTCTGGGATGGGATACCATGGTTCTTTACGTAGAAAAAGCCATTGTTGACAGCAGCGAGCCTGATGGCTGAACTTACTTTCTTGCGCTCAGACAATTCACCAGAGAACATAGGTTCAAGGTCGATAACCGGGATCTCTTCCGGAGTACAGTCTCGGGGCTGATACGGTAGAACATCCCGATATACCGGGCCAAGGGCCGTGCGAAGCTCGAGTTTTGTGACCGACATTGTGGCTCTCAGTTTAGGTTGGAAAAGGGGACTACATACTTGACCATCTCATGCGAGCAAACGGCATGCCTGTTTTTTGTATTAATCTGACGACTCCTGGATAGCAGGACGACTTGCTGCGGAGTAGGTTCACACCTATCGTCTTATCTCCGATTCAGGTACCGGCTCTCCGATTTCCTACGGCCTCCGACGGCTATTAACCTACCGACCGGCTTGGGCATATGCAATAAATCGACATTAGGTTGCGAGGTGTCCGATTTGATACCAGAACCCATATATTGCTTTAAACAGCCGAGTCCCGCTATTTTCGGCACGCTGACGTTAGATAAAGGGACAGGAGAATATTAATCAATCATGGCGGGAGTGAAACTGAAACCACGAAATACCCGAGCCGATATCGAGAAATAGTCTGCTCACTAGAGTCTATGTTTTTCAATCAGGATGACCCTCCAGAAAAAGCTAAAGACCCATACGCCAAATGCGCAAGCATAGTTCTAGAGAAATATTGTCGCCTGCGTGTTCGACGTAGATGACGAAGATCAACAGCGGCACCTCACCCAGCTGGGTGCAGCTGGGCGCAGCTGTTCATCCCGAGGGACTAAAGTAGCCATGAGATCTTGAGATGACAAACAACCAACAACCGCACCAAATGCCCGTACAGATGGTGCTTGCGACGAGTGGGATTAAAGATGATTTCAATACTAATGTCAAAGGCTTATCACGGAGGCCGTTATTCGCCTCATTCCTTAGAGTCTGGCTTGTTCGGCAACAAACTAGCTTCTTATGATACTTACAGCTCAAAACAAGTGATGATCATGGATTCCACCAGACGTCCCCACCTCGACTGATGCTTATAGGTACACGCTTTTCCATATGAGCAAAAGCCCCCCTTTGGGCTACCGTCTACGCTCTTAAAGCCCCGTTTCTTATTTACTCCTCACGTATCTCCTGGTTTCTTCAAGCTGTCTGACTTTTCGCCGTCATAGGAATGACCTCTACTACCTCTCAGACTATCGGCGACTTGATCGATAAGCTCAGCGCTCTAAAATCACAAGGCAACATAGAAAATGATGCCAAAACAAAGGATGAGGCAATACTGCTTAGCAAGAAGCTTCTCCAGAATCTTCAGAAGCCGGAGCAGATCGCAGCGGACATGATATACTCGGTAGCATAACCTAAGAAAACGCATCTTATTGTAGCTAGACTCACAATTTCTTCGAGTATAGCCCTTCATCCCGATTGCTGCGAGAATCGCTGTCGAAATGAATCTCTTTCAACACATATCTGAGAAGGGAGGTCCGATAACATCACGAGAGCTAGCATCACTTACCTCAGGGGAGGAAGAGCTAATCAGTAAGACCTTATAACATACAGCGGATGTTATGTCGCGACCCTGACGGCTATATAGTACGATTGCTCAGAACCTTAACCCCAATGGGCTTATTGGATGAGGTTGGCGAAAAGACATGGCAGGCAACACCGGTAACCGTAGCCATGGCGTCTGAGGGCATTGCCGCAGGACACCGAATGGTGTGAGTTATATCACGATAAACAGTAGCATTTGAAACGTCTCTAATATCCCTGATAGTGGGAAAATTTTGATGGCCGGCGCACAGATGGGCCCAAAGTATCTTCAAGAGAATGGATACCGCTGCCCAACTGATCCAAAGGCTGGCTTTGTACAGTACGCCTTTCAGACCGATCTCAGTACTTTCGAGCTGATCAGCACGATGCCTGATACATTCAAGGACTTCAACGCCTTTATGGGAAGGACTGTGGGCGCCCGAAAGAAGTGGCTCGAGTGGTACGATGTCCCAGGGCGTCTAATACAGGGCGCAAAGAAAGACGCACCTCTTCTCGTTGACGTTGGTGGTGGTAAAGGTCATGATACTCTAAGATTTCATGAACTTCACCCAAACTCAGGGCACCTAATCCTTCAAGATCTAGCACCCGTTATTGCAAGCGCGCTAAAACTTCCAGATGAGATCGAAAAAATGCCGTATGATTTCTTCACAGCACAGCCAGTGAAAGGTGCGATTACCCCCTTAAGCCATTGAGAACACGGTTTTGATAAGTTCATATAGGAGCAAGAGCCTACTTCTTCCATCACATCTTCCACGACTGGTCTGATGACAAGTCACTGGAGATTCTTAAACAGACCGTGCAAGCTATGACGCCTGGGTATTCCAAGCTACTTATTCATGAAATGGTTGTACCTGAGGTAGGGGCAGCTTTAACACACGCGATGTTGGATATTGCCATGATGTGCTTCAATGGAGGCAAAGAACGAACGGCTCAGCAGTGGCAACGGTTGCTTGAGACCGCTGGCCTAAAGGTTGTAGAGATTTGGCCAGGTCCGGAGGGCTCTGCTGCCGGCCTAATTGAGGCAATTGTCAGTGAGCTTCCCGCATGAGACTGGTTCCCGGGCAATAGAACAACTAGTTACATGATTACTTGACGTTACCAACAGTCGTCGATATTTCTGCGTTAGTAGCATCGTACACAGCCTACCAGCCAAGTATTGCCAAACATTGTCGTTCCTAACCAATCGGCACAGATCCCCGAAGATCGCCTGGGTATCCCTGTTGAAACCTTGATCCCCTCACTAATAACGTGGCGGTCTAACAAGGACTACGCTTTTGCTGACCCGCATAACGGCAACTAACTAGGTACGGTAAATTTACATAGCACGGGCCTCAATTCCCAATACGACTTATTTGAAAGCTGTTGGGTAGAGGTTGGCGGAGAAGGCAACCTATGTTGCCTGCAGCATTGCGGCGTAAAATGTTCTTGGTCTTAGAAGTGAAGGTCTGTGCCATTCGGGATAACCGAATCCCTTACAGCGCCAAGTCCTTCCTTCGATGTAACCTTGGGTAACTGGGCTCTGAGTTGGGAGAACAAAGGACGAACACCCCTTAGTTACCATGCGTATGCGGCTTAGGTTACATCGATGCAACTTCATATCACATACATGACTTGGAAATATCATTTACCCATCTGGGAGCTACCGGGTGTAAGGACGACGGTATCGCCCATGTTATCCACCTGGGCTCGGCCTGCGGGGGATTCCAAATCATACCCCACGTAGGCAACCGCTATATCGCATCGCGGCATTTGTTGGCTTGGCTACGTAATCATGGATGGCCCTTGACATGTTTCGAACCCATCATGTTTCAGCATGATCAGCATAGAATAGTAACGAACCCGGGAGCGATATTATTTCAGTTGGGGTGTAGCTTACCTAGTAGATAATTCCATTCCATCTGAAGTCACATAGGAGTTGTAGTCTAGTTCCATTACCAAATCCGTCTAAATAACATATAGGTATTCGATGTATTTGATATAGTTTCGTGTAGTCTATCTACGGACTACATCACAACTACCCTCGATAGATTTGAGCAGCCTCAGAAATACATATATCTTATAGGACAGGTTCTGGTCGCTCTAATAAGTCAACTTCGAATAAGTTGAACATGCGCTCTCCAGCCCATGAATCCAGATGCTCCCAGTTCGCACATCTGTGCATATCGACGTCGAAGTTTGTAGGGTAGAAAGCCGACTTGTCCTCGTGTTGGGCCGTGTTGTTTATCCAACGGAACGTGACCATGGATAGGTCGGGCTGACACATCAAAGACTCACGGATGTACTCCACGCAGTGGTCTTATTAGATTCACCCAAATTAGCTAACGCAAACCCAGAGGTAAACTAGATGCTTTTACTTACCAACATGCTTCTCCTCGCGTGCCATTGCTTCTTCCGATTTTCCTCCATGATAATATTCCTTAAAGAGCATTTTCTTCACCTTTTTCTAAAATAGGTGTTAGCCAACAATCTTAATCACAAGCCCTATTAGATCACATACCAGGCAATGTAGTGAGTGAAAAACACTCAGTGAAGCAATTCCTTCAGTGCCATCTTTAGTGTACACCGATTTCAAGTTGCGTTCATCGAGATAATCTTTTGGTACTCGGATATTGTCGTCTAGAGTGCTTGATCTGAGCTGAGGTCCATCATATCGGAGCAAATTGACAACTACTCACTACGAAGAAGAGCATGCCATGCTTCATCAAGTTCGTCACGGGGTTTACCCGTGAATGGATTATCAACTATATTTGTAGGGAACTTGCGTTCTTCCCATTGTAAACCCGCTCGGTCGGGCACTTACATCGATATTGTTAGCTTCATATCGACGTAGTAAAATATATGGGTTGTGATCTGGAAAATCTTACGTGGTAAATGTGGCGTTGCTGCCGTAGAGCACGGTGGTTTGGGGATGGCGTACATCAATGTGAGATATACGGCCGTATAGAATAGAATCAAGGCGCCATGGAGATAACGACCTGACCAAAGCGTAGAAGCCCACGTCCTTGGTCTATCTCGGCTCAGTAAGCGATCGCTACTGGTGTCACTTAGAAGATGATCACCGGCTTCGCTCGACTCTGGGTCTCGTTCTACGCTTCTCTTCTCCCAATAAAACATGTCTGTAATTTTCTGAAGACTCGTAAATATGTTGCAGCAGATGTTTCGTAGCCTCTTCGAGTAAAAGAACCATTTTCATCATAACTGCCCGGAAATAAAGGAAGAAAGAAGGTGGGCCTAGCCAGACTTCGAAGTGTTTGGTACACCGTACGAACCAGAAAACAAACCCCTATGAACTTGATAAAGATGACATGATCAACACGCCAGTTCAGCAGGATACCGAAGGATCATGTCACAAAAAATATTTTTCGGATGCACTATTACTAACCCCACAGATATTCTCTGTTGCCAAGGTTGTAGAGAGAATTATGTGCGGCGCTTATGATAAGGTGGAATGATCTCCGGGTTCAAACGCAGGCTTGGGCCAGTTACAGAAGCTAACGAGAGCCTGTTACGTATAGTCCCTCGTTCCTTCATCCGTTCGGTATCCAGTTCATGCATAAGCCGCGCCTCTAGAGTGGATTTGCCATGAGTGGCCATGTAACCTCAGTTCAGACCCCTTCCTTATGTCTTTTTAAACCAGTGTTGTTACTCATTGCAAATGGCTTTGTAACTCTTCTCATATCCAACACATGCTTACAGTACATGACAAGATGCGTTCCGTCAAACACCATGTATCGGGTTACTCGCTAGTCCCTGATGAGGACGGCGCTGTCCATGCCGAGAAGAGTTGGCTGACCCCTACATACCGCCGATTCCTCTTTCTTCTTGTAGTCGTGCTGTCATTTTGCGCTGGTATCACGATAGGCGCCTTAGCGCTACGTTCCGATCCTTCACAGACGTCGCCACCGCCCAACCCCGACCCGTCGCCGTACGGGTCCCCGGCTTTCAACCATGTTGCGCTCACCTTCTCCTATAATCGGACATTTGGGGCCGACCCCAGCGAGGATAGCTTGACTAACGATGCTTGGGACTCGATTGTACCTGGTATGTCTCAGATAATCGAAGCCTCACCCAAATCTCACTCCAGACTAATGTGAGGTCCTTTAGTTGGTCAGGGAACGGTCCGCCTCTCGGACGGGTTCTATACCTTATCTGTCATACATCAACTACACTGTCTGGTAGGTTACTCTAATCCCGAGATCTGCAGAGCAAAATTGTCCGATGTATACGTCAGAAAACTCACCGACTATTCCTCTGAATCGTTAGTGGTCAATCCACCAGAGCTTCTACACTGCTCTACACGCGAACCCAGGAGAAGTCGACCTGCAGGACTTCCCCCACATAAGGCACTGCTTCGATTTTATCAGACAAGCGCTTATGTGCTCGGCTGATACGACGCTGGAACCGGTCGATCTAGTGCTGGGTGGAGTGACAGGCTGGAACGGGACCCACGTGTGCAGGGACTTCGGCAGGGTGAGGACGTGGGCGGAGGATCATCGAACTAACAACCTCACGGGTTTCCGAGAAGCGCACGAATCCCATAGACACGGTGGTTCGTCTTAGAGTGCTTGATCAACGCCTGTTTTTCAGAAGGTACTGGATGAGGGGCAGCCGGCCTTGGTAGAAGTGCCAATGTGCCATGTACCTAAGTATCTAGGTATTGGCCTCAACTTGTCACTGCAGCAAGTATGGAGTCCCTATATGGAATCACCAAAGCGGACGAAGGTGCCGGTTCTGAATGCGTATGTGTATATAAGATGAAGAACTCAAACTACCATGACTTAATGATACTTTACCATTCAACTCGTCCAGCAGTCTAACTCGCATCTCTTTCAAAGACAACCACCTATATATACTCTATCATCATGAAGTTCACCATCATACTCGCGCTTACCGGGCTCGTCGCCGCCGCCGCGATCCCTCGTGCAGTTGGTATGATCTCCTGATGATATAATGACTGATTATCTTGCCAACTATTGAATGTAGACTCCGACGAGGCAGTTGTTTACCCAGCTGAAGTTGACCTGTCCTGGGTCGATGCTCGTGATGGTAAGATATTCTCTCGACAACTATTCTAGCAGGGTATTCTAACCGAGTTTGCAGTCGACTCTGACGAAGCTGTTGTTTATCCTGCCGAAGTAGACCAGTCATGGGTCGACGCTCGTGATGGTAAGTTGGTCTTGGTTGAGTCTTGCTGCGTATTATTCTAACCATATCAATAGTCGACTCCGACGAAGCTGTAGTATATCCCGCTGAGGTTGACCTGTCATGGGTTGATGCTCGCGATGGTAGGACTACGAACTGAGACTTGTCACGAACCGCTCTAACCATGCCAATAGTTGACTCAGATGAAGCCGTAGTTTATCCTGCTGAAGTCGACCAATCCTGGGTCGACGCTGAGAAATAGATAAAAAAAAAGTTTTATACGGGCATGCAATGAGAGGGAAAGGATTAGCTTGAGCTGGCATGGAATGTAACGAGATACGATACTCAACTAGGTTAGCAAAAAGGAACCAACCTTTATAAGTGGCAAATTTGTACGCTTGGTCGTTTCTTAGCCCGTGAAAATGAGATACACTACAACATGAAAGGATCGTGCATGATAGAGTACGCGTAGCTGGGCCGTCGCTTTGTGCCGATGACTTGTTGGCGCGGCGAACCGCAAACCAGCCATATACGTATAAGTATGCAACCTAGTGGATACCTATGATATTCCTAATCGTATCCATTAGGGTGGACAGCTAGCCGCCTTGATATTATTTCAAACCCCGAAACTAACAAGTGGCGTCTTCAGCCGGAAAAGTGGCACATAAGCAGTCACGGCTAGTTGTTTCCAAGTCCTAACTAGCATAAGTCCATCCGAGAGGGTATCAGGCTCGGGTTAGTCCTTTTTTTCCATTTCCCATTTCATACATACTGTGATATGGCATCAGATATCAAAGAATATGATGCTCTCCCTCGGGGGTCTGTCGATGAATGGAGCACAGAGACTGCCACACTCCCGTCTCATCGTCGTCGCTTCGCTCCTTTGAATTGGACAGCTATTCTCACTACTCTTCTCGCTGTCTCCCTAATAACCAACGTATTTCTTGCCATAAAAAGCGCCACCCACCCTGAACTTACCGAGTCAGATTGTCCTTCATTTTATGGTAAGCTTCTCAGTGATCCCAGCTTTTGGTCATTCTTCTGATAGAGGATAGCTGGGTTGAAGCGCGATGTTCCCATACGAATCGTCCCAAAAACGGAGTTCACATCAGATAACCTGACAGCGGCATCACTCGAATGGGACAAACTTCTTGGGGATCCGGGGGTAGTGGCATTGTCGTCGGACTATGTGAAGGGGAAGAATCTTCACGAGGCGTTGCCATTTCCTTGGGATGAGGATAAAAGCGTCTATTTCTTGCAGGCCTATCATAATCTGCATTGCCTGGTATGTAAACGACCGCTTCGCGCATCACCCTTTTGCTGACGGTGAGGGTTTGCTCCGGAATACAGAGAACGCTGTTTCGCTACATAAATTACACAGAAACTGGTGAACCGACGCGGATTGCCGCTAGCCACGCGATACATTGTCTGGATCAGCTACGCCAGGACATCGTTTGCAATGCGGACGACACGCCGCGATACTCTTGGCCAAATCAAGACGGCACGGGCTTCAACCAGGTCAAGATGTGCCGAAGCTGGGAGAAGCTCGAGCAATGGGCTTTGGAGCGTACAGCATGCTTCAAAAAAGAGGACGGAGTCCCGGGTCCGATGAAGGATAGATTCAAATCGTGCCCGGATGGTCGAGTGCTTTGGCCAACCGAATAGAGGATGGTGACATTACTACTTCGAGAGATATAGAACTTAGTGGTAAGAATACAGCCTAATTGAGTAAAGAGAAAATGTAGGTTAGCTTGGCGAACCATGTGGAGACTCCATTTTTTGAATGCTATCACCGCTCATCAAAGGTGGTTGTACATAGATAGCGTCTTAGTCCTAATTCAGCATTGGAGAACCACTTGTGGGCTTGGACCATTTTCTCCACGTAGATCGGCACTTGGACTTGGGAAACTACCTAACCCACTATAAGCAGGTTTGTAGTAACTCAACTTTATTTGAGCGTGGTATGCGAAATGGCTCGGCCGAAAAAAAGCGATGTTTGGCAACCCTTGTAGTTTCAGTCCAGGATCCTTGGTATACGTATTCAGTTTTGATACGACCTTGGTAGGCTATGTTTGGGAACTGTGATAACCATAATTTCAAGCAGAGGGGACGTGCCACTGCAGCAGAAGAGCATGTGATTCTGAACTTCTGCGCCTAACTACAGTTGAGCGGTGATCAAATTTGCTTGGGACACGTAGAAGCAGTATCTCATGTATGATATGGCTCCTTTCACCCCCACAGTAAGCCCATGTTGATGTAAGTAATGATGCTTGTTGGTATTTACATTTATTGGTACTTACGCGAATATCTGTGCCCAGAACAGATATGTACACTATACAAGGTATTTTGCCCTGCCTGATAATACCTGCGTGTCATATATGCCTGTCCGGGTACGGTCCGCCACAACCGTCCAATCCGCGTCGATCCGCTGAACCAACTGCAGTGGTTAAGGTCCTATGCATATAACAGTCCCCTATTATTTTTCTTGGCAACCAACTCGAAGTTGGTAAATGGCCGAGATCTCCGCTTCAACCGTCTTAATTTTTGTTCGCCTTCAGTATCCTCCGCCTTTTCGGTGAAACGGTTTGCAGAAAACCTTGCTTAGTCTCTTTGTCTTTCGCGGTAGCAGCCATGGATACCAGTGAGAAGCTCGACGATAACACTCCAACTGCCGATGACACTCTCTCCCGTGAAGATGCCATACCAGATGCTGATGTGCCCAAAGAAGGGCTTGTCGCATGGATTCAAGTGCTTGGCGCATTCTGCGTCTACCTCAACACATGGTAAGTTGTGTCTAGAGCTTGGCCTGGGGGTGGCTCTGTCTAACCATCGTATTCTACAGGGGTTTGTTAAATTCATATGGCGTGTTTCAAACGTACTACAAACTCGACTTTTTGAGTTCGCAACCCACGTCCACCATTGGCTGGATCGGCTCCCTTCAAGGTGCCCTGTTCTTTGCTGTGTCCATCATTGTTGGACCTATGTTCGATTTGGGCTACTTTCGATCGCTCATGTGGGTCGGCACAGCTTTCATCGTCGTCGGAATGTTTCTTTTAAGCATATCAAGTCAGCTGTATCAAATAATACTAACACAGAGCGTGCTGGTGGGTATTGGCGAGGGGTGCCTGTTTCTGCCAGCGCCCGCCGTGGTCGCCCAGTATTTCGACGCACGTTTGGGGCTTGCAGTGAGTATAGCTTCGGTTGGGAGCGCTGTTGGTAGGTCTTGTCATCCCCACATTGCCTCACTGATGTGACTGCTAGTCATCATCGTGGTCATGATAGCGATTAAAGACAACTGCTTATGCGGAGAACCTAGGGGGGATTATCTACCCAGTCATCTTTACGCAAATCCTGTCCAGACTTGGCTTTGGCTGGGCAACGCGGGTCATGGGGTTTGTCCTTTTGGCCACTTCGCTTTTGATCGTACTCATGAAGTCTAAAACAAAGCCCGCACCAACGAGAAGCCTAATTGACTGGGCGGCTTTCAAAGACCTGCCATTCATGCTACTGAACCTCGGTCTCGTGTTTGGCTTCATGGGCCTCTATGTTATCATGACTTATTTCCAGCTGTATGCGCTTAGCCGGACGAGCATCTCGGCCGCACTGGCCGACAATCTCCTGATCATCATCAATGCGGGGTCGTTGGTGGGCAGAGTCGTTCTTGGCTATCTGGCGGACAAGACAGGCTCTATCAACATGCAAACGGCCGTCGCCTTGGTGGCTACCGTCTTGACCTTCTCCTTGTTAGCAGCACGCACCCCGGCTGCGTTAGTGGTGGTGGCTGTGCTCTTTGGCATTGCGTCGGGTGCCTTCCTCGGACTCCCTGTTGCTAGCATTGTCAGGCTCTCTGATGACCCCAGCAAAATCGGGACACGTATCGGCATGACCTTGCTATTTGTCGGGGTTGGCGCTCTCATCAGCTACCCAATCGCCGGGGCCATTGTGGGCGACGATAGTAACTGGCTGGGGTTGATAATCTTCTCCGGGGTGCTCCTTGCTGCATCAACTGTCGTCTTGGCGATGAGTCGTATCGCAAAGGTTGGTAAACAATGGACTAAGCCTTTGTAATGTAATGGAATATCTCATATGTAGACAAGTCCAATACTCATCAATCCTTTGCCTCTTCTCTATGCCCCTAATGTAATGTCAATAATTCTCTAATTAAGCGTATATGTCTACCAAGTACTGCTTATGTAAGTAGTGTAGCACTACTTATACCTAACCTAGGTACTTATGCAGTGACACCACGCCATGTGCATAAGCGAGGAGGGGGCGGGTGCGGGTCCCTGCAGATGATATTGGTTGACATGATCCTGCTGTCTCTGATTGGACGGAATACTTGCCTGGAAGCCGTTGATAGCTTCTCTCACGTACAGCCAACGGCATGCCGTCGTCGTCGTCGTCGGAGCCGACGCGTGTGCGCATCCCCAGCAGCGAGTACATTATGGACTCGCTAAAAATTCGACTTACTTAGTATGACACCTTAGCGCTATTGACGTTAACCATGCCAAGATGCCCCGGATTCTATTATATGGCACACTACTGCATTACTACGAAGTAAGTGAGTTATGGGTTTATTTACTTGCATGGTGCGCTCCTGAGTTAAGTACTATAGTTGCAGACTGACTACTATCTTACTTACATCGAGAGTGGGATAGGTACACTAACCCTAGTCGTGTACAAATGTCAGGTTAATTATCCCTATCTCTACAGCACTAAATATCCACTTTGTTCTGTAACAGGCAGTACTGTATTTACACTACGTGACAATGGCGTATGCAGAGCGGCTGCGCTAGATATAGTTTCCGTTTTAACAGCGCTAAAGAAGGTGTAGACTATGTCTAATGTGCGCTAAGTTGCTAGCGCATGCTCATAAGCAACTTCATGGGAACGAAACGAGCCAACGAAGGCGCATCTGTTCTACAACCCGTCTTCTACATAGTAGGGTGACCTGTTGTTTCAACGAAGTTACAGCTGCACATTGGCCTGGCAGCGGTGTGCTCTTTTGGTCCCCTTTGCATATGTATATCCAGTAGTCTGGACTTCTCCCTTCCAGAAGCGGAAGGTCTAATTAATAATCCCCTCAGAACACGTTATAGTACTTACATTATCATGTACAGTGCCTTGCATATCTACAATGGATTACAGGCTCGCCAGGGACGCTTGCCGACTCGCAATCCTTCGACGATCATCTGTTTTGGATCTCAATAACTATATGTATACACTAGGTTAGTGCAAACTCCGTATCTACTATGCTGGCATTGAGAGCAGGGGGCTCTCGTGCTCATTGCTTGCAAACCCAAGAAAACACCAAGACAGCACCAAGACAACACTAAGCCAGGCGTGTATTCGATAAGGAGCGCTAGGTCTCTTGGTTGCTACCAATCACTACACGATGCACGGATATCCACTAGACGCCCAGGCTGGACTCTTTGGTATCGGTGCAGCGATTTGCTTCCTTCGAATACCAGCGATCTCTAGCGAGTCGGGGACAGAATTGGGGTGTTATCATAAACTGGCTTCGTTGATGGTCAACACAGTGTGTATATACAATCACGACTCGGCCACGCCTGACACTCGCAGTATGGACCTACATATGCACCTACATATGCACCGGGTGCTCGGTCCAGAAGGTTGTATTGCACGTGTTGACTCTTCTGCTTCCACGTGCTGCCCCTCGTCAACCCTCGAAATAGGCGCTGTATCGTAATACACTACTCGACAATCCAGATGTCGCCAACTACAACCGCTCTCATCGACAAACTCAAGTCGCTGAGCGCTCAACTCGAGCAGGGCGCCGATGTGACTACTCAGAATGAAGCGCTTTTGTTAGCGAGACAACTCACGGCGAGCCTCTCGCGACCCGAGGATGTGGCCGCCGAGCTGATCTTCTCGGTTAGTTGTTTTTCTAACTTGGCTGTCTGTCGTGCCCAGCTTACGTGAAGCGAGTAGCCGTTTATCCCCATCGCAGCCAAGATTACCGTGGAAATGAACCTCATCGAAATCCTAGTCAACCATGGCGGCCCAATTACATCCGACGAACTAGCCGAAAAGTCTGGTGCTGAAGAGCTACTCATCAGTAATCACGCCCTCCTCTAAATGAAGCTCTGCTTACAAGGCTGACATGTTGGTGAAGCGCGCCTGCTTCGGGCACTTGCGGCGGTTGGTCTCTTGGCTGATGTTGGTGAGAGGACATGGCAAGCTACGCCAGTAACGCAAGCAATGTCTGTTGAAGGTGTCGCCGCCGGCTTCAGAATGATGTGAGTTAATGCAGTTTATCTTGACATTCGTTGCTCTACAGCCGACTCACTACCATTACAGTGAGGAGATGGTCATGGGCGCCGCAATCAAAGCCCCGAAATATCTTAGAGAGACCGGTTATCGTTGTCCGACAAATCCAAACGATGGATTTATGCAATACGCCTTCCAAACGAAGCTTTCGAGTTTCGAGCTTTTCCATTCGATTCCTTGGGTCATGAAAGACTTTAACAGCTTCATGGGAAGCTCAATGGGTGCCAGGCAGATCTGGCTCGATTGGTATCCTATGCAAGAACGTCTAATTGACGGATCAGATCCTGAAAACGATCCCGCTCTCCTTGTTGATATCGGAGGCGGTTGGGGCCACGACATTCTCGCATTCCACAATAAGTACCCTAACAAGGGCAAGCTAATACTACAAGACTTGCCCGAGGTGATCAAGGATTGCCGTGCCCTTCCCCCTGGAGTCCAAGGAATCGGCTATGATTTCTTCACGGAACAGCCGATAAAGGGTGAGCATATGGCCTCGATTTAGATGTATGTCTCCCATTTTGTTGACCCGCTTCGCAGGTGCTCGAGCGTACTTTTATCATCATATTCTACACGACTGGTCTGATTACAAATGTGAAGAGATTTTGAGCAAGGTAAGAGATGCGATGAGGCCAGGATACTCGAAGTTGTATATCCACGAGATGATAGTCCCAGAGACACAGGTCTCCGCGTACGTGACTATGCTTGATCTGACCATGATGTGCTTTAACGCCGGAATGGAACGTACAGCGCGACAATGGGAGGCACTTCTGGACAGGGTTGGTCTAAAGGTCATCAAGGTATGGACACCTCCGGAGGAGGGCGCTGGTGGTATCGTAGAGGCGGTTCTCAAGGAATAGCTTTATGGGTTGTACAATGCCGCATATACTAGGCGAACATGGTAAAACATGATAAAACATAGTAAACGTTTGAAACGTACAAGTTACCGAAGGTCTGCTCTTGGACGGTCTCGCTACTTTGGCCGATATCAGATGAGTCCTAATATGGAGATGGTATAATGTCAGACATTGCAGTTGCCTCAGATGGAAATTTGTAACTGGACAGTATGTTCAAGTACCAATCTAGATTATCTCTCATCGCCAAGAATCCCTATGAGGATTCCTAAACGACTTACTAATTCATTGATCTCAAGTTTTCTGTAGACACTACCGTTCGGGACAACTTATCTGTAATGTTCAGTTCTCGTTTTGGTATCAGTAACTATCCAGGCCTCGGTTGAGACATGGTTCATTGATTTTAATGGTTTTGTCCTATCCTCGTTGGCTGAGGATCTCTGGGCATATACTACTTTCGGGTATAGCGGATGTTTTGACGCCAAAAACACACATCCTGTCAGCTCGCCTCGGTACAGAATCTCGGACTTCTGTGCATTTCCGGGATAGAATGCATATCTTCTACTAGCCTGGCTGAGATTGTGGGTAGAGTGAGCAGAGATGTGAGGTGACATGGTAGTGATTTGCAGATCAGGAGAGGACCACAGTACAGTATGAAAAACCCATCAGGCTTAGTCCGGGGTTTGCTATGTATCTAACTTGAAATATCCGCCAAGGGCCTAATACTATACATACACTAAACGAGAATCCTCAAGGGTTGGAATTTGCGCAAGTAATCCCTGGGAGCGTTAGATTTGTGTTATGACCAAACCACGGCACCAAATCCTTCCCGCACACAATTGCGCCAACCGTTGAAGGATCATAGAAGCCTGTGCTCACCATCGATCTACATCTGCCGTTTTAATTATTCTGACTTACAAAGTTGATAATAAGGGGTTCTCGTGCATTTATTATGAGGCAGGAACTCGCTGCGAGGCAGAAAATCTACCAGAGGATACTCGGCTTACCCCGTTAGCAGCCTGATGCTCCCCGCGATCACGGAATCGCGCCACCGTCCCACATCGTTCTCTCTACTCGTGATCAGAAAACCCGTGAAAACATGGCTGGAGAAGATCTGAGTCCGGGAATTATCGCGCTGGCGTCGATTTTGACTACGGCGTCGACCGTCGTAGTAGGTCTACGATTATGGGTACGACTTTTTGTTCGACAGAAGAAGGGACTGAGCATTGACGACTTTATTGTCCTTATTACTTATGTAAGTTATTGTTAGTTCGTCATGCACTCAAAAGCTCACAAACCAAATTTCTCAGGGCTTGGGCATCGTGAATACTGTCATGGTTATCGTCGCGGCAAGTTGGGGTTTAGGGAAACACCAAGTAGTCCTCTTAGACAAGCCGCAAAATATCGTGTACGCCATCAAGTGGGCATTCCTGGCCGAAGGACCGGCCATTCTCGCATCTGGGTTCGCCCGCATTTCGTTCGCTATCCTTCTCTTGAGCATTACTCCGCCCGCCAGGGGAAAGCGCACTTTCCTTTGGTCTATAATTGTCTTCCAGTTTGTCGCCGATATTGCTGCTGTGATCGTTACATATGCGCAGTGCCAGCCGTTAGAGGCCTATTGGGATCAGAGAACACCAGGCGTATGCTGGAAACCCACGATCCAGCAATACACTGGGTTTACCCAAGGCTGTAAGGAATCAAAGCAAGATCTAGGATGTCCATGAACTAATGAATCGAAGCCATTTGCTCAGCAGTTGATGTCATCTTGGCCATATACCCGGCTTCGCTATTCTGGAACTTGAACATGAAATGGGAGCAAAAGTTCTATCTCAGCTGTATCATGGGATTAGGTATCATGTAAATGTCCGCTTCACCTGACTGTCAGCACAACTGCTTACACTAGGATATCACTACAGTGCCAGTGTCTCGTCCATTGCAAAGACTATCAACCTCAAAGCATTCACAGAAACACAAGATTTCACTTGTAAGTTTCTACGATACGAAGAAGGAGAGAAGCCAATGCTAACGAAATGGCCAATAATCAGACGCTTTAGCACAAACAGCATTATGGTGGACGTAAGTAGAGCTACGATACCCCTATTGGCCGCAGCCCATAATTTCTGCGGAAGTGATTATTGAATATGGCTAATATTCGTAATAGTACCGAGGTGAACCTGGTGCTCATAGCGGTTTCAATACCGACCTTATCACCCATTATCAGGCCTTTGAAGACATTCTCAGACAACCGATCCGGTCCCTCGGCGGATGTCGTCATGAACACATTCCATTCGCGGAAGAAGAAGGGCGAGGGGAATCTGAGCACTGATAACGATGGCGATTTCGAGCTGCTCAGAGAGTCCGACGGCTACCCCTATATCAACACCGACGACTGTCCACCGGTTCAAAGAACCTACGACTGCAAGATTAGCCCCGAACCTAACGCTTCGCAAGGGGACAACACGCGCGGTATACGGAGGGAGTTGACAGTCTCCATTACGCGCGGGGATCTGGACAAACGAGATTACTAATGGTCAGCCATAACGATGGAATCGGTTGGCGACCCCATTTTACTTTCAACGAATGAGAAGTAATGTTACGAGTCAGTGGCACATGTAAAACAAGTACGATGAATGTATATAAACTATTCAAAACTATGGGAGCTAAACAGTACCATTTATCTTGAGGCCATTACGGCACTCATCATTTATACCCCGTCTTACGAGACATATTTAGTCGGATTAGCCGGCCTGGGTGTTTCAGAGACCTTCGCATAACAACAAATATTTATGACCTTCTTGCACTAAATAGTTTCTGGCGTCTTATTCTCTGCGACGATTGATATCAAGAAGTAGGGATGCAATAACGGCTAGCGAACGGAGGTGTTATAGATCCCTCAGTACCACAACAGTGATATTCATCCATGCCGTAATTGGACCGTCGACGCAATTCTGTCCAAACTTATTAGTTGAAGTGTCAGTTTATATCACCTCAAGGCACTTACACCACTTGATCGTGTATTCGGCCAAAATATGTTAGCTGCGAGTTGGATAGGAATGGTAGGGTCGCACATCACAAACGGCTTCAAGTTTGTCATACCCAAGGACTGATATCTATGTTCGTGAGTCCGCGACTAGAACTTTCTATCGTACATATAATCACATAAGTGTGAGAATCTATACTGAAATAGCCTAGGTAACTAGGATACCACATTGGACTTTACCCCGGGAGGCAGGCTAGCATCCAAAGCTTTCGAAAACCACTTGAATGAATGGAGATCGTTTAATCAAAAGGATTGTGATCAAATTTACTTGAGAATTTTTGAAAAGATGCCAACTCTACCTAGCTAGTTGCAAGCATAGGTGATTAAGTTTCGTGCATTCCTCTATTCTAATTCCCTATGAGGCCCCATCTCTCTTCTACGTAAAATTTAACCCTTTATTGGCCAGTGTTTACAGACAGTCATCCCCACTACTTTAGTACGAGAATTCAGCTCATAATCTATCGTGTATTGTTTGATCCTCCGCGTCAGGATCTTAGGTCTAAGTACGCATGACTCTGTGTTGGGCGAAGAGGTCTAAACACTTTATATGCACCCAAGGCTAATAGAAATCACTCATCTGAATAGAAACTGCTTAGTCGAAAAGTACGTAGATTAGTTTATTGAATGTCATACGGAACAACCCGAGGTATTGGGAATGCATATATCCGATGCTATGGGTTATATCATGTGAATTATCTATGAAGCAGCGGTCTGCGTACTCAGCTACCCGTCATTTGCCTTATCATGAAAACAGACGATAACGGACGTTAGTACGCGATAATAGCAGATGAACGAAAGCTACGCTTTCATGTGTGTATATATAGACTTAGGTTGCCGCCAGAGCTGAAGGGAGTAAGCCAGTTCAGTATGACCCCCTTGATGCCATAGATGATTTTATGAAATCGGAACGTCGTTCCAAGCCTTACCCTTGTTACATTGAACGAGATTAAAAAAAAAAAAAAAACAGAAGTCCAGAGCTAAATGAGAATTTGTAGTCTATTACATGTCCGTTCAGCTTCTTTTCTAGTTGCTAACCCCTCACTTCATCTTGATTCTTGACTCCTCACTTTGACTCTACACTTTGGTATAACTAGCTTAACGTGTTATGATAACCGAAATTAAAGGCATGTATTTATGCAAGCAATATAAATGACTGTGACAATTGGTCAAAAATATGATTTGTTATCGTTCTATTTAACCCTGGGGGGGGGGGGGGGGGTACCTAGCACTGCCTATA